>JAZGTJ010002817.1:16294-39509 GCA_036877575.1 Botia almorhae | reverse complement strand
GCTGGCACCATTGAAACCGACGTTTGGCATTGGCACGAGTGACCAAAGGTTTGGCTATAGCAGCCCGGCCATGTACATTGACCCTGTGGAGCTCCCGACAGACGGTTTTGGTGGAAACAGGAGAGTTGAGGTGCACATTTAATTCTGCAGTGAGCTGGGCAGTTGTGGTTTTATGTTTTTTGTATACAATCTGGGTTAGCACCCGGACATCCCTTACAGACAGCTTCTCCTTGCATCCACAGTTACTTCTGTTGGATGTGGTTCGTCCTTCTTGGCGGTATGCTGACATTACCCTGGATACCGTGGCTCTTGATACATCACAAAGACTTGCTGTCTTAGTCACAGATGCGCAAGCGAGACGTAGACCAACAATTTGTCCTCTTTTGAATTCTGATATGTCACCCATAATGTTGTGTGCATTGCAATATTTTAAGCAGAACTGTGCTATTACTCTGCTAATTAAACCTTCACACTCTGCTCTTACTGCTGGAATGTGCAATCAATGAAGATTGGCCACCAGGCTGGTCAAATTTAGCCATGAAACCTCCAACACAAAATTGGCCAGTGTTTCAGATTAATTGTCCAACCCCTGTAGAGTACAATGTACTATTTATGTAAAGGAATTTTATGCAATGATTTTTTACTGTTTTACCTATATTTTGAAATGTTGTTGTGTTGTTTTCAGAGCAACAGAAATGTGCAAAAAATTCTTGGATAATGTCCTAGCAGAAAGGGGAAAACCGCCTTTGCCACCACCTCAGGCCACTACGAATATCTTGCTATGCCTTTTGGTTTAGCTAACAGTCCTTCAGTATTCCAATCCTTCATGACAACGTCTTCAGGGACATGCTCAAAAAATGGGTCATCATGTACATTGACGATATCCTAATCTAGTCTAACTCCATGAGCGAGCATGTTGAACACGTTAAATTAGTATTAAAGCACCTACTCGAATATCAATTATATGTAAAACAAGAAAAATGGGAATTTCCTCGCTCCAGCACGTCTTTCCTGGGGTACATAATTAGCAAAGAGGGAGTTGCTATGGAGAAACATTAGGTTGATTCAGTTGCAAATTGGCCACAACTAAAAACATTTAAAGATGTCCAAAGATTTGTAGGTTTTGCCAACTTCTATAGGCGTTTCATTTGAGATTTTAGTATAGTGGCCTCTCCTCTCACCTCTCTAACGAAGCAGAAGTCTGGCAAACTTAAGTGGTCACCTCAGGCTGACGTAGCTTTCCAGAAATTAAAGAAACCACAACTCCTATACTTAGACACCCTGATCCGGAATTACCATTTGTAGTCAAGGTAGACGCCTCCAATATGGTGGAGTAGGTGCCATCCTCTCCCAACGCCATGGTGATCCTTCTAGAATACAAGTCCATGACTCATTACACTAGTCCATGAATCACCTAGCTCTGGACACCCTGGAATCACTGCCACAATCGAACTCCTGAATAATCGCTACTGGTGGCCATCTCTCTCGTCTGACAAAATAAAACATTCAGCAATTCAGCAATGCTCCGTATGTCAAAGCTCCAAAAGTCCTAAACAATGTCCAACGGGTCTACTGCAACCGTTACCCAATCCCTACCGCCCCTAGTCCCATATTGCACTAGATTTCATCACCGACCTCCCCTCGTCACAAGGGAACACGACAATTTTAACCATTATCAACCAATTTTCTATGGTCTGTCGCCTTATACCATTACACAAACTTTCTACTTCTTTCGAAACAGCAGAGATCCTGTGCAACAATGTTTTTTAGATTTTATGGTCTCCCCCGAGGATATAGTATCAGACAGGGAGCCACAATTCACATCTAGAGTCTGGTCTGCTTTTTTCAAGGGTCTTGGAGTAAACATTAGTCTCACCTCCGGCTACCACCCTCAATCGAATGGTCAAACGGAGCCCTTGAATTAAGAAGTTACTCAATTCCTTAGATCTTACTGCCAGAGGCATCAAGAGGGCTGGAGCAGATATCTGATGTGGGCTGAATATGCCCAAAACTCCCTTGTAAAACCATCGACTGGCTTAACCCCCTTCAAGTGCATTCTGGGATTTCAACCTCCATTATTCACCTGGTCCGGTGAACCCACAGAACTTCCCTCCGTGACAGACTGGCTCCAAAGAAGAAAAGAGATCTGGGAAAGGGCCCATACACATTTATCACATAATAAATTTATCACAACTAATCAGGCCAACGGCCATCGTAGAGCTGGTCCAAGGAATGTTCCTGGTCAACGGGACTCCCGTGCCGTAAATTAAGTCCCAGGTATGTTGATCCTTTTCAAATTACCAAACAAATTACTCCTGTCCCTTTTCATCTCAAACTGCCTTCTAATTACTGTATATCTCCTACTTTTCACATGTCTCCCCTCAAACCTGCTAGTGGCCCGGGGAGAGAGGATGAGGAAGCACCTAGTGGACAGACCCCCCCTATCATGGTGGACAGCGAGGAGGCAAACAGGGTCAGAGAACTTCTGGACTCCAGGCGTCGAGGTGGTACGTTACAGTACCTGGTAGATTGGGAGGGGTATGGCCCTAAGGAAAGGTCATGGGTAAATGCAGGGGATATCCTGGTAGACCCCGGCGCCGTTGGCCTCCTCATGCCAGGCTCTGTCACGGTGGAGGCTCCAGCCTCTTCCCCACCAAGCCACCAGAGGAAACCCTTACCAGAGTATTAGCAGTCTAGACCAAACTACAATTCCCATCAGGCACCTACCTTGGAACGGACTACTTCCTGTTTCCTCACCTGGCCGCTATTATCTCAACACTATTTAAACCGGACACAATCCATTGTTCATTGTGAAGTCTTGTTTGCCTTGAGCTACATTTCAGAGTGTTTTTTCCATTGTGTATTCTGATTCTTTTTTTCTCGTGTATGACCTGGATTGTTTATTGATTGTTGATTCTTCGCCGCCTGCCCTTGTTTTGGATTGTTTATTGATATTGCTGTTTTGCTGCCTGCCTCGACCTAGTTCTGTCCTGTCGTTCATGATTGTTTGCTGCCTGTCGACCCACTCCTGTTCTTCGATTACGTTTTGATTTGCCTACGCTGTATCTGTTTACCATTGTGATTATTGCCTGTCGACCTTGTTAATAAATTGTGCTGCAGAAGGATCCCAGTCTGCCTGAGTCATCGTTACAACTACACACGCTTTATCATTTACCAGTATATAGTTCAAACAGGAAGTCCCTCATTCTGGATAGGTTACCTCAGGGTCTCACTTTACCTCTATATTATGATTGTCTTATCTATTTGCCTCCAGTGAACAGCTATATTCTCTGCCCCTACTCTCTCAATCTTACTGCAGTCGCAATCTGTGACCTTTATAAAAGCTCCATTTGCTTTAGACACCATTCATAGAGCAAAAGACTCTTGATTTATAATTTGTGAAGTGCCGAGGTGGCTTTCCTTCTCCAATTCTATCCACGTTACAGAAATCTAAAACAGCTGGATCGAGCCGTACAGTAATTTCTCACAGACACTGTACAAGAAAGATTTGTGTTTTCCTTTCCTCTGTTGGTTTTCTGATAATTATGTAAACATAAAATGTACATTATAATATCACACATACATTTTCTACATGAAATGCCTGTGCTTTGCTATGTGAGTGTGTTCTAGGTGGTTGCCAGGGTGTTCTTTAAGTGATACTTGATACTAAGTGAAAATGCATGGCACCACATTGCACTTTTTGTGTAAACGCTAATATGTCATTGGATAGACACATACATTTACAACATGTCACATGTTGACATCTGCACATCCAAGGTTCACTAAATTCATGTACTACACTAAAATAATTAAAAATTCCATTTGAAGCATCACATCTGTGCTTAAAATTGAGGTTTTGGGGGATATTATGTGATGTATCATACATAACCATCCAATCACAAATGGTCACAGGAGAACGGTCTGAGGTGTATCTTCTTGACTAACTTGTGGCACATCCTTTGTGAAAATCCCACTGATTCTCCCCTGTAGTATCCAGGGGCACAAGTTCGAACACACTTCCACTCTTGCTGTAGGTAGTCAGCGGCACACTGAATACACTCCTCCATGCCTGGCCCTGTAAACAGAATTAACTATATGCTGACAGTTCTGGAAATAGTTTTAAGTTATTTACACTTGGGTTTCAATGGCTTCAGTCCAGCTAACAGGGAACAATCTCAGAATGTCTCAAAACCTCTCTAAAACTTCTCTTAATGTTCCTAAAAGTTCTCTCCAAGTTATCAAGAAACATTTTTGCAGTAGCCTAATGTTAGCAGAACTTTTTTAATGTTATGTCATATCAAAATCATTATTCTTAAATTGTTAGTGAAACATTTTAAAAACATTAACAAATATAAAAAATGTTTGAATGTTCCTATAACCAAGAAATTGTTAATATTGTCTAAAAATTTACTTTTGATTTACATTAAAAATAACATTTTGAACGTTTATGTTGCTTAATGTTACAGAAATATTGAGAGGCATGTTTAAAATGCTTTGTATAACATTAATATTATTATCATTAATCAGTACAACAATGGTGATTTAATGAAATGTATTGGGTTTAGCGCAATACAACCTTGCTTGTTTCCAGCTTTTTCATCTCTTAAAGCAAAAACAAAACTGTCAACTGAAGAAAACTCATTGAAGCTTTTCTATTACCTTACAATAACAAGGTCTCATTCAAAGTTTAAAGGTGTTTATTCCCACACCATTTAACACCATAATGCACACCTCCATATGCTGTCAAAACCCTTGACAGTAAAAACATGGCCTGAATACTGCTGCTATCTTCTAAAAAGGCAGCATGGTAAGTGATCAATTTGGAATACTTTACATAAGCAGCAACTCTGTAAGTAGTAAGCATACGGCATCTTCTGTCAAATTAGCGTTAATTAATGATGATGGATGATGACCCTTGACCTCCCCCGGAAAGTATCAAATGACCTTGGGTTGACCTTGACCCTTGTCCTGTGACCTTTGCCTTAGATTAAACCCGGAAGTGTTTTTTTAAAATGGGATAAATATTTGTGATATGAAAAAATGATGTATGCGGAAAATAGAGTGGAGACCGAGTCTCACAGATGGCGATACACTCATTTTTTTGACAAATAAGGATGCGGACATGATTTTTACTTTATAGTCTGCCATCGAACCTCATCAGACAGAATTCATCTTAGGCTCTGATAAATCGTATTTTAACGTTGAAGCCGTTTAACAGTAATTTTTCTTGAAAGAAAATATCGCTGTGGATAGGCGCCAACAGCTCCACAACATTGTCGTTGTTTGTGCACATCGACCTCTTCAACAATCCCATTTCGGTCTAACAACATTGTCGTTGTTTGTGCACATCGACCTCTTCAACAATCCTGTTTCGGTCTACAGGGTCGCTGACTTCCATGTGGCCGGCGGTATCTTTGTAAAACAAGCCCGCCGTAAAAAGGTCTTCAGAGTGTCTTTGCTGTAGTTGACGAGGCTCTCTCTGATACATCGATAAGGGGACATGCTCAAGCTCTGGGAAACCAAGTGGTCTCCGAGGCTCACATCAACTTGCGAGAATATGGTGGCTCCGGGGTAATTAATTAGACCATCAAGTGCCTTTAAGATTTTAAGTCGGAGAAAGAGTAACATGTCATTTAGACCTATGTAATCTTTACCCGTTCCAGCGATGAAAAACTCCAAAGGAGCCGTGTCCGATATAGCCGGTAAATGTGGAACTTTTAAATACGTGTTTTTCTCAAAAGAGGTCTGAGTCAGCGGGGCCGTGAATAATCCAACAAGGACTTTACGCACTCCGTGAACATGTCGTGCAATAATGACGTTAAAATATAGGCTCAACCCTTCTTTTAAGGGACGTGCTTCGGTTCGCAGAGTTCTTAGGCTTGCTCTGCGATACTAAGGGTTTATTTCGGACATATTTTTTTTTCTTTATCGCATGACCACACCTATAGACCGACGTTTACGGGATCATAAGTCTATCGGACCGATATTTTAATATTCCGATGATAACCGGTGTTATATCCTAGCGTGATATCTTGTAAAATGTCAAGGTATCGTCGGGAATTAGTAGCTGTTAAAAACCTCCACATTCTGCTTTTTAAAGTTCTGTTGAATCACTCAACGACACTTACTTTCAAATCAACCAATGCTGCAAAATGATAAATATTTTTATCAAATCTTGAAAACGCTTGTTAAAAAAATACTTTAAACGATCCGTCTGCAATTTCTGCGGACAACATCCTTTATCGAGAATGGATTCAAACGCCTTAGTAACTTCCGGCCCGCTCTTATTCTTTAGTGATCGCGTCCATGCGTACTTGCTAAATACATATATACAGATAAATAATATAAATAAATATTACAGTAAATATTTATTATTATCGTTTACCCTGTCATAGGCTGTCATATCGACGAGATCCACCTGGAACTGCGTATCCACACCGTGTAATAAATCTTTTTCATGAGCTCAGCCATTATCACGTTTTGAAAACAATGATGACCAAAAGAGGACGATTCATACTTTTATTTGGTACACAACGTGAGAATAAACATGTGGTTTAAATTGGTTACATATTAGCAGAAAATAACACACACACAGAGATACAATACAACTGGTACAGCACATCACATAGTAGTAGAATAATATGGTTACATACAGTATTAGCAGAAAATATTCCGTACATACGTTACATACACACAATATAGTTCTGTTACATACGTACACATGATCACAACATCCATAACATCGGTCTCGTCCCAGTCTTCAATCATCTGACTTTGGTGCTGTAAAGTACCTCTCGCCTCAGCTTGTTGGCGATCCAACAGCTCACAAACACAATCCTCCACATGGCTAATGTTATCAGCCTGCATGTCTATTCTGTTGCCGATTTCGCAACACGATTTAGATACGTGCACACACTTAGCAGAGGCTAAAGTTTCACCATATGGCGCAGCGGAGGCTAAAGTTTCACCATATGGCACTGTTGCCATACAACGTTAAACGTGGGTGACCCTGTTTCCCCGGAAAATTCTATTACGGGTCCCACGAGGGTGTAAACGCGATTTAGACACATTCAAACTCTATCCACAATTTATCCGTATACATCATCATTTTTTCAAATCAAAAATATTTATCCTATTTAAAAAAACACTTCTGGGTTTAATCCAAGGCAAAGGGCACATAGGACAAAGGTCAAGGTCAATCCAAGATCATTTTATACTCCCCGGGGTGGGGGGGGAGCGGTCAAAGGTCATCATCCATCATCATTAACGCTAATTTAACAGAAGGTGCCGTATACTTATTACTTCTGTATATTATATAAATAGCTCTCACGTAACATATATGGATCTCAATAGCTTTAGTGTTATGCTGCTAGGCTAACAGAGTGACACCCTATTATGCATAAACATACACAGAACATATAATAGTATTTGCATTATGGGATTGCTTTGTCTTTTAAAAACAAATTGCAATACCCAAGGTGTTTTAAAATGCTGCCTACATAGATTGCAGCTCACTAGATTTGTAACATGTTAAGCGGAACGGGCACACACACATACTCAGGTTAATCTGTCAATTAATTTCCATCTGTCCCTGTGTCTATAACATCAGCTCTCCACATTTCAGAAAACTTGGAGAGCAAACAACTCATGCTTTATCAGTTGTCTCTGGTGACTTGGGTATAATGAAGTAAGGTAATTAACCGCTATGGCTGAGCAGAAACAGTGATACAGGGCCGTCCTGAAAACAATATAAATGCTTTACTTTTGAGTCTCTTAGTTTGATTAGTTCTGCCCCAGTGATAGGGAAGTTTGACAAGCTGTGTGTTCCACAGTCTGTTCATTTGTCTACTTTTGAATTCAGTATGTTTCTGTTAGGACTCTGGTTTGATCATCCCGGGTTTGTATTGTTCTATGTTGTCTTTTGTGTTGGAGCATGCGGTTTTCTTTGGCAGTTTGCCACGTGCTTCACCCTCTCATTTCGTCCCGGCTGTTTCTCATCTGTCATTATCTGCACCTGCTCACCTGATCTACTACCCTTTATATTTCCTTCATGTTTTCCCTTAGTTGTCAGACCATCTTGGGGCAATCCAGTTTCCTGACTGTGTTTTCAAGTCAAGTCTAGTCAAGTCAATGTTAGTCTAGTTTCATTCCTGTCGTGTCTGTTTTCAGGCCGTGTCCCATTTTGTTGGGTTTTTGTTTTACAGTGTTCATCGTGCCCCGTTCCCGTCCCAGCTGTGGAATTACCCTCCGTCCCGGACTTCGTCGTCGCCGCCCATTTCCACTTCATTTGCTATTCGCCCGGTTCCTGTCACCTCAACCATCCCGCCCGCCAGCTGCTCCTCCTGCACTGCCCGTCACCCTCCCAGGGTCCCGCTGCCAACATCCTGCTGTCTGCATCGGAGCTGACTTCCCGTGTCTCGAACTGTGTGTTCAGTCATCAGAACATCAGTCTGTTATTTCTCTGTGCTCTATATTCTCTGAGCGAATCTCCGCGGGAGTGGCAGATCTACAAGTCACCATCGGCGAGCTGCAGCGGGATGTTGCGGCGGGCCGGTCAGTCGGTTCTCCCACTCGCCCCCCGGCTGGGTTTGAGTCGGAGCTCCAAGTCAACAATATGCCCCCTTAAGATGGTGAATGACCAGGCCCTTCGTTCCCGTTTCCTGGATGGGTTGGAGGTGGACATCCAGGATGAGATCGCCATCCGCAAGCTGCCCCAGAGTCTCAAGGAAACCATCAAGCTGGCTCTTTGCGTCGAGACATGTCTTTCTCTCTGTCGACAATGCCTGTGACTTGTGCATCCTGGATGTCAGAGGGAGCCGCAGCCAGTCCCCAGCGTCCCTGAGCCCATGCAGCTTGGGAGGATGAAGCTCACCCCCCAACAGAAACAGCAGCACTTGACTCAGGGTCTTTGCTTCTACTGCGGGAGATCGGGCCACTTCGCCAGGGCCTGTCCAGTAAAAGACAGGGCCTGTCAGTAATGCGGAGAGCACTGATGGGCCTGGCAATGACAGTCTCTTCCTAATCTTCTCTGTGTGTGTGTTGGAGTCATGTGTTTTGTTTCAGGGGTTCTCTGCTCTGGCGCAGGCGTTGGTGGACTCCAGGGCGGAAGGCAATTTCATGGATTCCCAGTTGCCGCTGAGTTAAGTATTTCCCCTGTTCCTCTGCCTAAACCTCTACATGTTATGTCTCTCGCAGATCACCACATCGTCACAATCACCCACTCCACCCCGCCTGTAAGTCTTGTTGTCTCAGGTAGAGACCTGCACTCCTGCGGGAGTACCGTGGGACCCAAAGCACAGAGTGCAGTGCGGGACAAGATTTGATGGGTGAATGCAGGTGCGGGCGGTAAGGTCCTCATGTATGTGCGGGTTGCGGGAGAATAGAATTAATTGCGGGACTCCCGAAAAATGGAATTTCTATTTCTAACTGTTCTGACTGTATTTCTATATTCTGAAAAGCTCCTCGTTCGTGTCCATGTTCATCATTCCATTTAATTAAACTCAAATAAAACGAAACATATTTGTTTATTTTCCGTTTCTTTTTTATACATACTCAAAAGGGAAGCAAGTGAAACAAATAATAGAGTAGCGGGAAGAAGCGGTAAAAACAAAACTACTTATATGTTTACCTGCGGGCTTTTGCGGGCGGGAGTGGGAGAAAATAATAGATATTTTTGCGGGAGCAGGCGGGAGAGGGACAGAATCTTGCGGGAGCGGGACAGAAAAATCCGTCCCGCGCAGGTCTCTAGTCTCAGGCAACCACCATGAGGAAATCGAGTTGTATCTAAATGAGTCATCCGGTTCCCCCATAATCCTGGGGTACCCGTGGTAACTTCAGCACAATCGTTGATTGGTCGAGACAGTCTGTCTTGGCCTGGAGTCCGTCTTATCTTCTGTCTTGTCTGGGCGCTGCCTCTCCTTCTGTTTCTGTTTCACCTGTTACAGGTAGAGGCAGCAGATCTCTCCAGGGTTCCGGTGGAGAACCACGATCTGCGGATGGTCTTCAGCAAGTCCTGGGCTACGTCTCACCCTCCTCACTGGCACTACGATTGTGCCATAGATCTTTTCCCAGGCACTTCTCCGACCCGGGCTTGCTCATTTTCCCTTTTCCCGACGGGTGCAGGATTCTTCTTCATGAAGAAAAAGGACTGCACCCTGTGCCTCTGCATAGATTATTGAGGCTAGAACAACGTAACTGTCAATAACTGGTATCCTCTACCGCTTATGTCTTCCGCCTTTGAGTTGCTGCAGGGAGCTCAGGTCTTCACCAAATTATACCTCCGCAACGCCTA
The DNA here is from genome assembly GCA_036877575.1 of Botia almorhae. Lineage (NCBI taxonomy): Eukaryota > Metazoa > Chordata > Actinopteri > Cypriniformes > Botiidae > Botia > Botia almorhae. Next base: position 29,218 of record JAZGTJ010002817.1, on the reverse strand, counting down.
TCATTTGCTCCAAATTCGGGAGGGGGATGAGTGGAAGTCAGCCTTTAACACTCATAAGTGACATTTTGAGTACCGAGTCCTCCCGTTTGGTCTCACAAACGTGCTGGCTGTTTTCCAGGCCCTTATTAACGATGTGCTCTGAGAAATGGTTGATAAATTTGTCTTTGTTTACCTGGATGATATTCTAATCGTTTCCCCCTCTCTCCAGGTTAACATCCAGCACATGAGGAGGGTCCTACAATGGCTCCTCACTAATCACCTGTATGTAAAGGCGGAGAAGTGCAAGTTCCATGCCGAGTCTGAGTCTGACAAACTACGGCGTTGAGGTCTGAGCTGCCAGGTGGTACTGCCGCTCTCATTTTTGGGGCTCTGGGTGGGGATCGGATGTCAATCCCTGCATCGAAGAGTGGGCTGCTTTCATCTGAGCCTGAGGATGATACGGAACTCGCCCCTTCGGGGCGGGTTGTTCATGCGGACTCCGACTCAGAGTTGATGACCGTGCTTGCCCAGGCAGCTGCGGCCATTGGACTGAAGTAGAATCCTCCACCCAGAGCAATTGCGGCTGGATGACTGGTTCCTGGGGGCCGTTTGGGAAGCCCATCCCCGCCCGCCCCAATGCCTTTCTTCCCAGAGGTGCATGTAGAGGTTCAGAAGTCGTGGAAGGCCCGTCCAGAGCCTGTAAGACCACGGCTGCACTCGCTGCCAAGGCTTATAATGCTGCTGGCCATGGCCAGCCTGCAGGTTCACCAGGCCAAGGCACTTAAGCAGCTCCACGAGAGTAGTTCTGAGCCAGGGTTGATGCAGGAGCAGCGCACTGTGACCAACCTTGCCCTTTGGGCGACGAATGTCATGACACATGGCCAGACGATGTCCATCTTGGTGGTCCAGGAACGACACCTTTTGCTAAACCTTGCGGGAATGCGGGATACGGACAAGGTCCGTTTTCTTGATGCCCCCCTCTCCCAAGGTGTTCTTTTCGGCGACACTGTCGAGGGCTTTGCCCAACTGTTCTCGGCAGTACAGAGGCAGACAGAGGCCATCCGGCACATTCTCCCTAGGCGTGATCCCACCTCTGCACCACAGCGTGGTCCCTCCTCTGCCCATCGCCGAGGGCATCCACCTGCCCAGTCCCTGTCTAAGAGCCAGCCGCAGGAAGTCGACGCCCTGTTCTCAGGCCCCTGACAAGCCCTCCAAAAAGACGGCTAAGCGGCCCTGAGTTGCATCGCCTGGAGGGCAGAGGGACTGCTTGTTTTCAGGAGGTGATGACAATAAAAAAGAACTATGTGTGTGTCCATACAGCAGAATGTAGTATGATAGAGCACAACACAATTAGTTGATTAGACTACAATATAAAAGAGAAAAATGAAACAGCAGAACATGATTAGAGTAGAATGAATGTGAATAGAGAAGAAAATGAAACCGAGAACAGAACAGAATAGAACAAAAAAAGATGCTTGAGTGGACTAGTACAATAAAGATGAGCATAAGAAAATAAAGTACAGCAGAATAGTGCAAAATGTAATCTAGCATACAGAAAAGAACAGAAAAAAATAAAATATATCACAACTGATTAATATAGCATAGCAGAGAAATAGAAATTGTATGGAATATAACCTGTGCAGGTAGAGCAGGAAACGTGACAGGGGCTGCACTTCATTTCTTCCAAGTTAAAATATGTTCCATTGGCACACTCTGGAACACAGGTCATTCCTGCCAGACTTCAAACAGAAGGACAATAAAACAGCAAGTTTAAACCCACATCAAAATTCACTGCAATGTTTTTACAGTTTTAAAGAGGCTCAGCCAACAGTGAGTCAGCTGTACATTTATCCTCAAAAAAAGTGTCACATTAATTTTTGGTTTGCTGCAAAAAGTTCACATACCAAAACAGTTAAAGGTAAATATTTAAAGGTATAGTTCACCCAAAATGAAAACTTTTCATAATTTACTTACCCTTGTATTATTACAAACCTACAGTGTATTTAGGGCTCTGACTGGGCTGCATTAGGACAGTTGCCACTCCTGTGTTGTCTTAGCTGAGTACTTAGGATCATTGTAATTCTGGAAGGTGAACCTTTGGCCCAGGCTGAGGTCCTGAGCACTGTGGAACAGGTTTTCATTGAGAATGTCTTTGTTCTTTGCTCCATTCAGCTTTCCCTCAACCCTGACCAGTCTCCCAGTCCCTGCTGCTGAAAAACACTTCCAAAGCATGATGCACACACCATGCTTCACTGTTGGGATGGTACTGGGCAGGTGATGAGCAGTGCCTGGTTTCCTCCAGACATAACATTTAGAACTGAGGCCAAACAGTTCAATCTTGGTTTCATCAGACCAGAGAATCTTGTTCTTCACAGTCTGATAGTCCTTCAGGTGCTTTTTTGCTAATTCCAAGCAGGCTTTTATGTGTTTTGCACTGAGGAGTGGCTTCAATCTAGCCATTCTGTCATAAAGCCCAGAAAGGTGGAGAGCTACAATGACTGTTGTCCTACTAGAACCATCTCCACACAGGATCTCTGGACCTCAGTCAGAGTGACCATCAGGTTCTTGGTCACCTTTCTTAGTAAGGCCCTTCTCCCCAGATTGCTCAGTTTGGCCTGATGACCAGCTCTTGGAAGAGTCCTGGAAAACTTTCCTGTGGAAAACTTCTTTTTAGAATTGTAGAGGAGAATTATGGACACCACATCTCAGCAATGTTCAAAAGAAATGGGAGGAACGTGAGGTAAAGTTCTAATGTTATTTCAAAGGGTCTGAATATGCCAATGTGATATTTCAGTTCCCTTTCAGTCAGTCATGTTCGACGTTTATAACGTGTATAGCGTCCAAGCCTGTAAGCCTCTGGCAGCTTGCTGCCAAGCTTACAGTGCGGTTGGAGAGGTGGCCTCCACCCTGCTGCCGTGGCCATCCTGCTGGTTCATCAGGCCAAGGCACTCAAGCAGCCCCACAAGGATAGTTCTGAGCCGGTATTAATGCAGGAGCTGCGCACAGGTACTGACCTCCCCCTCTGGGTGACGACAGTCACGGTGTGGGCCCTCGGCCGGTCGATGTCCACCTTGGTGGTCTAGGAGGCAACATCTCTGGCTAAATTTTGTGGAGATGCGGGACACAGACATGTCCCCATCTTCCAAGGTGGCCTCTTTGGTGACACTGTTGAAGGTTTTGCCCAGCAGTTCTTAGCAGTCCAGAAGCAGATGGAGGCGGGCACATCCTCCCCTGGCGTGATTCCACCTCCATGCCACAGCATGGCCCCCAGTCTGCTCATCACCAAGGATGTTCCCCCCGTGTTTCCGGCTCTGCCATGGACTGAGGCTGTTCCTCGTCCCCATCGCAAAGCCAGCCGCAGGAAGGTGACACTTTTTACTCAGGTCCCTAATAAGCTCTCCAACAGGATGGCTGAGCGAACCTAAGAGTTCCACAGCCTGGAGTGCAGATAAACTGATCTTTATCAGGAGAACGTGCACGCACCGCTCCTGTCCCCGGAGTGAGGCTGGGTGGAGAATCTTTGGTGTTCAGCCATCAGGCCATTGCCCCATTCTTAATAAAAGAGTAGTTCCTCCTATTCCTGGGCCTGGCACTTCTTCGGGCATGTCTCTCACCCCTTGGTGCTGCTTGCACAGAGTTTGGGGACCTGGCTAGCACTCCCTAGCCCATCTCGTTGGCTCCTGAGGACAATAAGACTTGGCTACATGATTCAGTTCATCAGGCATCAGGTTCAGAGGCATCCTCTCTACTTCAGTAGTGGACAGCGATGCTTCAGTCCTGTGAGTGTAGATTGCCATCCTCTTGGCAAAGGACACAATAGAGCCTGTCCCTCCAGCTGAGATAAAGTCTGGGTTTTACAGCCTGTACCTCATTATGCCCAAAAAAGCCAATCTTTTAAAAAAAGCATGTCTTGAATCGCTCCCTGCAGAAGCTACCCTTCAAGATGCTCACGCAGAAACGCATTCTCTTGTGCATTTGCCCCAAAGGTTTGTTCGCAGCGATTGACCTGAAGGATGCGTACTTACAGGTCTCGATTCTGCCTTGACAAAGGCCATCCCTTCGGTTTGCATTCGAGAGTCGGGCGTACCAGTACAAGGTCCTCCCCTTCAGGCTGTCCCTGTCCCCCCGCATCTTTACCAAAGTCATAGAGGCTGCCCCGGGGTGCCCTTAGAACAAGTGTCCAGGCACGTTGTTGTGACAACGGATGCCTCCAAGACCGGCTAGGGTGTTGTGTGCACCGGGCAGGTGGCTTCGTTTTTTCTGGACAGGACCGCAGTGCCTATGGCATATCAATTGCCTCGAGTTGTTGGCAGTGCTTTTGGCCCTGCACCAGATTCATCCTTGCTACAGGGCAGGCATGTGTTAGTTCATAAGGACAACACATTGACTGTGGCATACATTAACCACCAAGGTGGTCTACACGCACATCACAGTCTCGCTTCGCCCCACATACATTCTGGCCGAGCTCAACCGTGCGGCTAATGCGCCCTCATGGCAGCTGTAAAACCTAGGAAAGTGGAGACTCTATCCCCAGGCGGTCCAGCTGATCGATTCGGGGAGGCGCAGCTGGACCTGTTTGCCTCTCACGACTCCTCCCACTGCCCGCTGTTCTATCACCCGGCCTCAGACAAATGCGTTCACACACAGCTGGCCACAGGGCCGGCGCAAATACACGTTTCCCCCAGTGAGCCTCCTTGCACAAACCCTGTGACCTTGCACAAACCCTGTTTTGCCCCCCGGTTTTTGGATCCTTAGGCCCTGAGTAATCTACCCCCGGGCGTGGTGGCCACTATCACTCAGACGAGGGCTCCTTCCACCATGCCTTATGCCTTGAAGTTGAGCCTCTTCGCTGACTGGCAATCTTCTCGTGGAGAAGACCCCCGCACTTGCCCAATCAGCTCAGTGCTTTCCTTTCTGCAGGAAGGGTTGGAACAGAGGTTGTCTGGCCCATCACTTGGCAGTAAAAGGTAAGTATTTAGGAAAGCATGAGCTGGTTATTAGGTTCTGAAGGGGCGCCCGGAGACTGAACCCCCCTGAGGCCGGCCCTCTTTCCCTCTTGGGATCTTTCTGTAGTCCTCTCTGGGCTACGGTGAGCCCCTACGAAGAGTCTGTCTCTCAGGACAGCGCTCCTTACCGCACTCGCTTCTATCGAGAGGGATAGGGACCTGCAGGCATTGTCAGTCAGCGATTTGTGCCCAGAGTTCGGGCCTGCCTACTCTCACATTACCTTGAGACCCAGGCCTGGTTACGTGCCCAAGGTTCCCGCCATGCCTTCAAGGGCAGGTGGTGAACCTGCAAGCACTGCCCATGAAGGAGGCAGACCCAGCCCTTTGAGTCCAATTTGTGCCCTGCGTGTTTATATGGAACATACTGTCACGGGTGAAGAATCACGCAACAAGGTAAGCTGTTGATCAGCCCGGGGAGTTGTCACATTCCCCCCCCCCCAAGCGTCGGCCTGGTCCTCGGGATGGCAGGGAAGAGCAAGGGAGGGATGACAGACCCACATAAGCTGTCCAAATCCGGGATAGGCCATCTGTTGGACCTCCTCCTCGATAGCGCGCCGACGAGCCTCCGGGACTTGATAGGGCCGTTGCCTGACGATCACTCCCGGGGCTGTCCTGATGTCATGGTGGATAACGTTGGTCTGCCCGGGTCGGGAGGAGAACACATCCGAGAACTGACCGACCAGGTGTTGCAGCTCGGCTTTCTGGGCCGCCGACAGCTGGGGGTCGACGTCTACAACCACGGGCTCGGTGAGACTGAGGGCGGCAAGCTGGTCCCGGGTCCCGTTCCACCGCTTGAGGAGGTTAATGTGGTAGAGTTGCTTGAGCCGTCTCCGACCTGCTGCAGGCGGTAGGTGACCGGCCCGACCTTTTCGACCACGGTGTAGGGCCCCTGCCACGATGCGAGGAACTTGCAGGCAGAGGTGGGGACGAGGACCATGACGCGGTCTCCCGGCTGGAATTCCCGTTGTTGGGCCGGCCGGTTGTAGTGGCATTGTTGGTCCTGCTGTGCCTTGGACAGGTGCTCCCAGACTAATGGCATGACCCAGTCAATCTGCTCCCTCATGAGCTTGACATGCTCTACCACCGTCCGATGGGGGGCAGGCTGCTGCTCCAGAGCATCCCGTGCGACATCCAGGAGTCCCCGGGGTTGGCGGCCGAACAGGAGCTCAAAGGGGGTGAAGCCGGTCGAGGCTTGGGGTACCTCCCTGATGCCGAAGAGGACGTAGGGGACCATGAGATCCCAGTCCCTCTTGTCCTCTGCGGCGACCCAGCGGACCATCTGTTTGAGCGTCTAGTTGAAACGCTCCACCAGGCCATCGGTCTGGGGGTGGTACACAGTCATCCTCAACTGCTTCACCCGCAGCAGCCCGCACAGGTCAGCCATAATCCGGGACATGAACGGCGTCCCCTGATCGGTCAGGATCTCCGAGGGCAGGCCGACTCGGCTGACCAGCAGAAACAGTTCCTGGCCGATGGCTTTCGCCGTGGCCTTCCGCAGGGGGACTGCTTCCGGGTAGCGGGTGGCGTAGTTGACCATGACGAGGATGTGTTCATGTCCTCGGGCAGACTTTGGCAACGGCCCTATGAGGTCCATCCCGATACACTCGAAGGGTACCTCGATGGTGGGAAGGGGGATGAGCGGACTGGGCGGAGGCATCCTGGGCGCCCTGATCTGGCAGGTCGGGCAGGCCTGGCAGAATCCCTTCGCGTCTGCCTCCAGGCCCGGCTAGTGGAAGCGGTCGCGAATCCGCTGTACGGTGTTGGCCGCCCCCAGGTGACCTGCCATGGGGTGTGAATGGGCCAACTCCAATATGATCTCCGTCTTCGTCCGCGGTGCGATGAGTAGCTCCTTTTCCTCCCACCTCCACTGGGCGACGCAGTACAACAGGCCTTTTCGGACGATGAAGTGCGGGAGAGGATGGGGCCGGGGGAGGACGTCCTTCCCGTCGAAAGCCCGCATCTGGGCCCAGCAGTGCTTGAGGCGGTCATCCTCCTTCTGTTCTTTGGCAAAGGAGCCTCCCTCCGTGGCCTGTTGATAAACATCAAGAAAAGGGTTAGGGTTATGAGAGGGAGACTCACCATCTCTCCCAGGCGGTCGAACCCCGGCCAGTCCCGGCCCAGTATCACCGGGACCGGCAGATCCTCCAACAGCCCTGCCTTGACCGCCCAGGCGCCGTGGGCGGTGGCGATGGTCACTCGGCGGGTGAGGACCCGCTGCGTGTCCCCGTGGACGCAGGTGATGGGGAGGAAACTACTGGAGCTCGGTTGTGGCGGGCAGAGGCAGGACTGTATCAGGGTGACCGCGCTGCCCGAATCCAGCAGGGCCCGCATGGGCCACCTGTCGACTGTGATGTCCGCCTCCGGGGCATCACGCAACAAGGTAAGCTGTGAACAAAGACCCCGGAGGGCGTGTTTATTACGTGAATAGATGTGTGGTGTGGGTGCGTGGCAGCCGGTGTGGCTGGTGAGGCTGGCGAGGCCGGTGCGTGGCAGCCGGTGTGGCTGGTGCGGCCGGTGAGGCTGGTGCGGATCTGTGTCCCTTGTGTCCCGGTGTCGTGAGAGTGGGTGTCCGTTGCGCTCGTTCACCCGAGGTTCGGTCACTCGCTGCTCTCTGTTTGACAGGGATAGAGAAACAAACATTAGACCTTTCGCTAAACTTTCCAACATCACTTCTCGCGAGGGCGAGAGCTGGCGGCGTTATACGGCCGCGTGGTGATGCGGTCCAGCTGTGCCCGGGCCGCCGATGATGAGCTGGTGCAGGTGCGGCGCCTCGGTTGCCAGGGCGACGCTGATCAGCCCAGAGAGACTCGTCACAATACTTAGAGCTTCAGAAGCTCTGATCAGCTCTTTGTCTGCTCAGAGTTTGACAGAAGGGAAAGGCCATCTCCAATAGAGGTTGGCCCACTGAATAGTGGCTTGGCATACTTCCAAGGTGTGCTGTGTCCCCTTGGCTCACTCGACTAGGAGTGTTGCCTTCTGGTCGTTGGCACACGACAACCCTCTAGCAGACATTTTCAGAGCTGTGGTCTGGACGACACCTACCACCCTTGCCAGCTTTTATAATCTCAGGGTGGAGCCCATATCCTCCTGTGTGTTGGGGCCCACTAGGTAGTGGGTGTGAGGATGTGCTCTGTGTTTTTGCTTGCAGTGCCTCCCCCCTGTGATTGGGGAAATAGGCATTTGCTCCTTCGCAGTGGTTTCCCAATGGTGAACCCTCTGTTGTGATTCCTCCAGCACCTCCAGCTCACTGGCTTTCTCTCCAAATTTTTTAATTTTTTTCTATTCAAAGGTGATAGGGCTTGTTTCCATTCCCTTCTTCACCGTAAATGCTGCCTCAGCATGCTGTTTGCCCAGGCATTCGACACAACGCTCATGGCCATTGGACGAGGTCAGGAAACGACCGCACCCAGAAAACACACGGACGGAATGACATCTTTAGGGAAATAAGCTCCTTGTGAGGAATTTTGCTTTTTAGAACGCCGGTCTGCCGAGGCACACAGGGGCACCGCCGAAGACCGGAACGAGAACCGCTGGAATTGCCGTCCAACACAGCAGAACGCTGGCGAAATCTGGCGAAGATGTGGAGCGAATGCATTTGCACACACTCGGGTCCGAATGAGAGCGAGTGCCGGACAATCTGAATGACAGCGAGTGCCGGCTGGCTTTATACACCCGCTTCCAGGTGGGTGTGACTCGGCGCGCAGCTCTCAATGCTCATTGGCTCTTTCCTCTCAGGCTGATGCTCATTGGCGCGTCTTTTCTACTCAAAGGTGATAGGGCTCTCAAGCAAGACCCCATACGTCATTTCGTTGACGTAACGTTGAACGTGACTGACTGAAAGGGAAACTAAATTATGACATCTTAAAGAAAACCCTGGTCAAATTTTAGGTTTAGTTTATTAAAAAACACATCAAAAATTATAAAAAAATAAGTAAAATTAAAAGCTGAATAGAATAGAATGTAGAATATGGCCCATTTAGGTTTATAGTGCTCTAAATTATATGAGGCTTAGACTAAAATGAACTAGAATAACCTTTTCAAGCAAATCAGAATTTCCCGTAAAATCTGATTAAAGACAATTTAATGTGTCTGAGACATTCAGCCGTTCAGTGGGGTGATTCAGACGTTGCTAATTAAAATGATTATTTTGTAAAAGAATGGAATGCATCAAGGACCAGTGTCTGAATATGACAGTAAAAGTGTATGACAGTAAAAAAAAGTCATAGTATGCGAGTCTAAAAGATTCCAGACATGCAGACTGGAATATCTCCATCTTCACTTCAAAACACAGTGCATCACACTATAACCCTGACAGATTGAAAGCTGAAGAGAGGTCAGGGTGTAAAGCATGTGGGACATCACAGGGCAAGACTGCATTTTAAAGAACTAAAGCCTGATCTGCCTCAGTGCACTCCACAGCAACCACAGCAAAGACTCCATGCATAAATATGACCAGATGTATTCTAGATGTTCTAAAACTTAATAAAACTCCAAAGCCTCATTTATTTCCAGCCATTTCTGTATGTGAGTATTCACAATTCAATGTGCAATAAAAAAATACAGAGCAAAGTGAGGGCATATCTATGTGAGGTGAAGTTTAAGAAATTTGTGCAGAGGTTGTTCATTCGTTTCGTTTACTTTACATGATGCTCTGCAATCAAGCAACAATCCAAACAGATTATACTACAAACACTACCACAATCTGAGGGCACCAGTTCAGCATAGGGCATTAACTCCTGTTGGCAGCATGAATACAAAAGAAAAAAATCTTTTGTGTAATCATTTTTGATTACACAAGATTTGTCTTGCTTTCGAAACACTCTTAAAATAAGCTATAATTTTTTGAGAAGCAGTAAAATAAATATTAGAATATAAATATACATGAAAAACATTTGTGTATTTGGATATTAAATGTGTAAAGTAGTAACAGTTGTTTTTAGAGAATGTATTTTTTTTTCTTACCCTGTTGCAAAATGTTACTTAAAACACTGTCAAAATTGTATTTAAAAGTATAATATTTATACTTAAGTATTTATATTTAAGTATAATATTTATTTCAAAATCAAATAAAAAAGTTCCACATCATACTTAAAGTGTGAATTTGTTTTGTTAAAACACTTCATATCCCTTCTTAGGGATATTAAGCAAAAACAACAAGTAAACCACAGTGATGCTGATTCCCCAAAAATATTGCGGTGCTCTCAAAACAAAACTTGTTTGTTAAAGCTACAAACCATAGTTTTTGTCTCTCTACCTTCATCCTATCTGTAACAAAGTCACAAGTTAATTTATGTACTTTTCTTTATGTACAGTGCCTTGCAAAAGTATTCATACCCCTTAAACTTTTTCACATTTCACAAGTCAACAAACTTAAATGTATTTTATTGAAATTTTACATGTTAAACCAACACAAATAGCACATAATTGTGAAGTGGAATGAAAATATACGGTTTTCAAAATTTTAAGCAAATAACAATCTGTGCGGCGTGCATTTGTATTCAGTCTCCTGTATTCTGATACCCCTAAATAAATCCAGTGCAATCAATTGCCTTCAGAAGTCACCTAATTAGTTAGAGTCCACCTGTGTGTAATTTAGTCTCAGTATAAATACACCTGTTCTGTGAAGGCCTCAGTGGTTTGTTAGAGAACACTAGTGAACAAACAGCATCATAAAGACCAAGGAACTCACCAGACAGGTCAGGGATAACGTTGTGGAGAGGTTTAAAGCAGGGTTAGGTTATAAAAAAAAATCCCAAACTTTGAACATCTCAAGGAGCACTGTTCAATCCATCATGCAAAAATGGAACAAGTATGCAACCACAACTGCAAACCTACCAAGACATGGCCGTCCACCTAAACCAGACAGACCAAGCAAGGACAGCACTTCAGAGAAGCAGCCAAAAGGCCCATGGTCACTCTGGAGGGGCTACAGAAATCCACAGCTCAGGTGGGAAAATCTGTCCACAGGACTACTATAAGTCGTGTACTCCACAAATCTGGCCTTTATGAAAGAGTGGCAAGAGGAAAGACATTGTTGAAAGAAAGACATAAGAAGTCCTGTGGAATATTGTGCTCTGGTTAGATGAGACCAAAGTTGAAGTTTTTAGCCCAAATGCAAAGCGTTATGTGTGGTGGAAAAGTAACACTGCTCATCACCCTGAACACACCATCCCCACTGTGAAACATGGTGGTGGCAGCATCATGCTGTAGAGATGCTTTTCTTCAGCAGGGACAGGGAAGCTGGTCAGAGTTGATGGGAAGATGGATGGAGCTAAATACAGGGCGATCCTGGAAGAAAACCTGTTGAAGGCTGCAAAGGACTTGAGACTGGAATGGAGAGTCACCTTCCAGCAAGACAATGACCCTAAGCACAGCCAGAGCTACAATGGAGTGGTTTGGATCAAAGACTATTCATGTGTTAGAATGGCCCAGTCAAAGTCCAGATCTAAATCCCATTGAGCATCTGTGGCAAGATTTGAAAATTGCACATTTTTGCACAATTTTATTTGCTTAAAATGTTGAAAACCATGTATTTTCGTTCCACTTTACAATTGTGCTATTTTGTGTTGGTCTATTACATAAATTCTCAGTAAAAATCATTTAAGTTTGTGGTTATGTGACAAAATGTGGAAAAGTTCAAGGGGTATGGATACTTTTGCAAGGTACTGTATGTTAAAGTCAAATTAAACCAAGGAAGGGTAAGAACACCATTTTAAACTCTGATCTGTTATGTACAGGTTTTTGTTCACTTTTAATCCACAAAAGTAATGTATTGTAACTTTAAATAAGTTGATTAGTCAAGTTAAAATTTGAGGTAATTGGCTTATTAAACTTAAAATATACTCTATAAAAATGTGTCCTGCAACGTATGTGGTTTATAGGTCTAATCAACAATACTGATGAAGAAAATGATTTATTTTGCAGTAAATGAATATAATGATTATATTACCTGAAGCCAATATTACATGCAGTACACCTGTCTGCACCTCTCAAGCATTTTGAACAGTTTTCATGACACTTCAGGCATCGTCTCTGGCCTGAAAGAGAGACAGAGAACTATTTGCATATTTACTATTTCAAGGTTAATTTCAATGGATATTTAAACATACAAGTATTTATTTGCTTTGTGCATAGTATAATTTTTAGTAGTAGGCCATATGTGTATACTGTGCAGTATGCTAGTATTCTATATCAAGCATAGACATGTACATATACAGTCAGAGAGGGAGAAAAAATTCTTTAAATTCTTCGATGCTTTAATCTTTAATCAGCAATATTTTAAAAGTCTTTAATGTCTGAGTTAAGTCTGAAATTTTTAAACTGAAGTCCGAGTCGAGTCTTAAGTTATTTCATGCCCTTTAGTTCACAAAGTATTATACAGAAATAATATATAACTTTTGATTAAACTAAACTTGTCTGCATCACCCTGTCATAGGTAAATTTTAAAAAAAAGTTCAGACAGTGCCTACTTATGAGTTAGATTATTTTTTCAACTGTTTATTTAAATGGTTCAAAGATGTTATTAGGGTGCAAATCAGACATTAGCAAAAGTGGCCACGAAGTGTGTTAATTGCGGCTGTTAGGACATTGCAAAAGATTTGTGTTAACAAAGAAAACGTCTTGGTTACATATGTAACCCCCGTTCCCTGAAGGAGGGAACGGAGACGTTACGTCAAGTGACTGACGTATGGGGTCTTGCTTGAGAGCCCTATCATCTTCGCGTAGTAAAAAAAATCGCGCCAATGAGCATCGGCCCGAGAGGAGAGAGCCAATGAGCATTTGGGCAAAGCGCAGTGCATCGGCTCACGCCGGAAGCGGGGTGTATAAAGCCGGCCAGCCGGCACTCGCTTTCATTCAGGTTCTTGCTGAGGAGCCGAGATGTGTCCCGGCCATTCAGCGGTGAGTCAGGCTCGCGGCAGGGGGACGTAACGTCTCCGTT
>JAZGTJ010002817.1:0-16244 GCA_036877575.1 Botia almorhae | reverse complement strand
CACTAGTGAACAAACAGCATCATAAAGACCAAGGAACTCACCAGACAGATCAGGGATAAAGTTGTGGAAAAGTTTAAAGCAGGGTTAGGTTATAAAAAAATATTCCAAGCTTTGAACTTCTCAAGAAGCACTGTTCAATCCATCATCCAAAAATGGAACAAGTATGCCACAACTGCAAACCTACCAAGACATGGCCGTCCACCTAAACTGACAGACCGAGCAAGGAGAGCACTGGTCAGAGAAACAGCTTAGAGGCCAATATTTACTCTGGAGGAGACGCAGAAATCCACAGCTCAGGTGGAAAAATCTGTCCACAGGACAACTATGAGTCGTGTACTCCACAAATCTGGCCTTTATGGAAGAGTGGCAAGAAGAAAGCCATTGTTGAAAGAAAGACACAAAAAGTCTCATATGCAGTTTGCCACAAGCCATGTAGGGGACACAACAAATATATGCAAGAAGGTGCTCTGGTCAGATGAGACCAAATTTTTGGCCCAGCTCTGGTCAGAGTTGATGGGAAGATGGATGGAGATAAATACAGGGCAATCCTGGATGAAAACCTGTTTGAAAACCTGGATGAAATTGCTGTTCACAGATGCTCCCCATCCAATCTGGCTGAACTTTAACTATTTTGCAAAGAAGAACGGGCAAATATTTCAGTCTCTAGATGTGCAAACCTGGTAGAGACTTGCAGCGAAAGGTGGCTCTACAAAATATTGATGCAGGGGGGCTGAATACAAATGCACACCACACTTTTCAGATTTTATTTGCTTAAAATTTTGAAAACCATGTATCATTTTCGTTCCACTTCACAATTATGTGCTACTTTGTGTTGGGCTATCACATAAAATCTCAATAAAATACATTTACATACATAAGTTTGTGGTTGTAATGTGACAAAATGTGGAAAAGTTCAAGGGGTATGAATACTTTTGCAAGGCACTGTAGGTAGTACATAAGTGTAGCGAGCAAAATTAAACTGGTTTATTACTCAAAATCACACTCAAATTCCTTACCATTCTTTCACATGCACAAGCGTAAACTTGGAAAGGGAAGATGCATCACAACAGGTTTGTCAATAAAAGTAAATATGATACGTCAAAAGAAAATGATCAGTGAATAGCAACTTTTATTAGATTCCTCACACAAAAAAAACCACATGGCTCTATATATATTCCTGTCTAATGGGCTATTACAGTCCATTTAGTTTGTATGGGGCTTGAAAGCCACTAGTTGCCGGTCATACTATATTAACTATTTGTTAGACGCACTGTGAAACATAACTGCTGCATAAATGCATTTGAGAGATTTTTCATCGTACTCATAATGTTTGGATTCTTAGGTTTGTTTTTCTATGTTTTGAAAGCAGAAAATGCCGGGGAGTGTGAAGGCAGTCTGTACGTCATCATTACCACTGAGCTGGGCATGGGTTGCTGCTCTGGGTGAGGAGGGAGCTGATAAAGTGAGACCACAACACAACTCCTCAATGCTGCGCTCATTTCACCTCTTATACGATATGCTATCCACAAGGCCAGTGCTCAGGTAACCGGCACCTAGTAAAAACACTCTTTTCCCATCGCTGTGTCCTTGATGCTTAATGATGATGTGGCAGCACAAAGAACCATCTTCACTGTAAAAATGAGCTAACCACTGAAAAGACACAATGTGTTACGGAGGAGGTTTCCACTCCGCCTCCTGCTGGTCGCCAGCGGGAACTCTAACTATACTAACCATTTTGGACTTTAACTCCCATCGGCCCCTGTAACTAGGACTAATCAGTTTCCGGTTCACCACCTGCGTCCAATCAGCATTCCTATAAAACCCAGGTCTCACTTGAATCAGTGCGATGTCTTGTTTGCCATGTGCTGCATTTCAGAGCGTTCATTGGACTGCCTTCACGTTACCGTTTGGACTGTTTATCGTTTTTTAAATTTTTGCCGCCTGCCTCTTGTTTTTCTGATTTGGACATTGTTGTTAATTGCCTGCCTCGACCTTTGCCTGTGTTTACTTTTTGCCCCTGTCTCGCCTACATTACCCTGTTCGCCAGTTTTTGACTTTTTCCTGTTTTTTGATTGTGTTTATTAATATATTACTGCATATGGATCCCATCGCTTCAGCGTCTTCATTACACAATGGAAGTTTAAACCTTTCATTGAGAGCTAAACGTCCCCCTTGGTCCCCACAGTTGGGCGTTGGGAGAAATCGAAGCAGAGTGAGCCATCGCCCCACAGTTATAGTTTATTATTATAGTGGTGCTAGAGCTGAAGAGGAAACATGCCAGTCATAGTTATCTAATTAGCTCAATAATCATTCAATAGGCACAGGCTAAATACTGTAGTCCTAGAGGAGGAAAACATTCACTGCTGTAACACTAATGACGCAGAATATCCACCAGGTACTTCTTAGCTTCAATCTTACTCCCTGTGGCCCAGCATAATTAATAGCTTTGCAGTCTTCGAGGCCATAATGCTCATCAGTTATTAATTAGAAATTCATTTCACTAAATAAATAACACTGATGATTGATGATGAAAGTTGTAATTGGGCTCTGTGAGATCATCTTGCGGGAGAAGTCTCACACAGAAACACAGTCACAGTTGTGGAGTTCCAGTACACTGGACAAGACACAGCGGACTTCATAAGCATGCCAAGAAATGGTGTGGCTGGGATGCTTAAACAAACAGAGCAATGTTTTTATAGTGCCATGGTGTATAACCTACAATTAGAACACTATTAGTGGGAGAAAGTATTTTACTATTTGTAAAATGAAGCATTAAAGCAGTTAAACAGTATGCAGTTTGGTTTTTCTATATAGTTATGTTGTAGAGTTTTGAGATAATGTGGTAATGCTTTACTGCCTTTTCATTTTATGTCTGCTGTTTTTTATATTCATTAGCTGTATGGTAATGTTGGAAGTAATGCACATATGCATGCAGGGGACAGTTGTGTGATTGTGGTTTGCTTTGGTTTAGTTGGTCCTCTGCTTTAATGATGGACACTCAAACTGCTTTGTGTGGAACTGTCGATGGTATTGTGCAGATAAACCAGACTCAAAGGTGATTGTGATTCAATTTGACCCTCACATTAATATCTGCAACAAAAGGCTGTGGAAACAACAAAGGCAGTATGGTACTGTATACCTAATCGAGAAAATGCACAGTTGCTAAGTTACTAAATCCCCAGGGAGTGCCGCAGTCTTTTTAAACAACGGAGGGGAGTAGTGAAAACTCCGGCCTTCTATGCTTCACTATCGAATTTACACTGGAGATCCCAGCACTGATGATAGGGTTCTGATATATTTTCCTGCTGCAGCCGGTACCTCAGAGCATTGCAAGAAAAATATCTGTCAATATGCCCCTATTATGATCTCTTGATCTGTAGCGATAAAAACTTTAAGCGTTGGCCCTTATTGCAGAATAATGGGTTGGACTATTCAATATCAAGTGCTGTTGTGATTTAGGATTTTTCACTGTATTGTTTGTCAGAGGGACAAAACGCTCTGAATGCTTTGGGTCTCATTAGTTTGATTGACTTGCAGCTGAGGACAATGAGCTATGACATCACAAGGCCCCACAGTAATCAGCATCTGATGGGCCGTTTTCGTTGCTGAACCCCTTGTGTGTCACAGACTTCCTGCTTCTGCCCCCAGCAGACTGAGCACCACTCTTGCTGCGCTATTTGCAATTTATAATGGTGAATAGTCAGAGTCGAATCAAGACTGTCTCCACGGCGCACTAATTGGGCTGTGTTCTTTTCTGATAAATGGCTTTTACTAGCATGAGGTCCCCTGGATTTTGATGCCTCTAATGGTCCACAGTAACTAAATTTACTAACAGATACTGGGTCAAGGAATTGAAATGAGGAGCAAAAAATGTTAATTAATATCAATAATGGGCAATTATGAGTTTGACAGAGGGAGATGTGTGTTTGCTCTGACGACTCTGGGCTGGGCTGAAAGAAAGCACTGCTAAATTAGCATTACAGTGTATGTGCTCTCCACAGAGGCGCCCAGCAAACATCTGCTGTGTTAGAAATTTAAATCCACTCCTTGTTAGTGGTGCTGGATGTAGCTGCATAATCAGCCATTCTTCTTAGGCCATTTTGACGTGCAAACAATGCCCTGGTGGCCGGGGGGTCCCTCCCCTCTGAGCCCTCCAATCAGATAAGACCCATACAGACCTGGTTGTAACCGTGACAACAGAAGAGTCAAAGAGCACATTGGGGACCAGCTTTGTGCGGCAGACACTAATCCTTTTCACCACTTACGCCGCCTTTATTGGAACTAGCACTTAGACAGACTTTAATCAAATTTAAACATGCATTTGGAGGCTGAATGGGGTGTAAATGACATGTTAATTGACAGGCTTTTCTGGAGAGCTTCTGCTGACTAAACACTTCTGCCCTCCGTTCATGTAATAAATCATGACGACTGGATTATGCACTATTAAACTGTGCATTTGTGTCAGAACTGGATAAAAGAGTCCAATATCAAAACAAAGTTTCTTGAAACCAATAGAGTTCCTTCATCATTAGCGCTATAAACCACAGAGGGGCCTGTGGCCACAGTATTTCAGTGCTCTCTGTAGCCACCACATGCATATCAACATTTTACCTGTAAACCCAAATATTGCTCTTGTTTTCTGGGTGTCTGGTTAATCTATTGCGACACAGCAGCAGTGTGACGGTATTGACCAAATTACACCATATGACAAGCGGTGTAGATGTCGGAGTCTGGGAGGAGTGGTCACTCCCCAAGGAATGGCTTTAAAGGGCGGCTAGAGCAGCACAGCTGTGGGAAACCTGCTTCTCCACACCCCCACACACAGCTCTGCGCTGTGAGCTGGGGTGCACGGATCTGTCAAAGTGTTTTTGTTGTGAGGTCAAAGTATCATGACAGTATTGTGTATTTAACCTTAAAGTCTTTAAACTTCCTCAATATTCGAAAAATCTCCATAATTATCTAATTTAGCGTATATGCTATTTGTAAAACACACTGGGGTTTGCCTCTGCCTTTTTTGTGCTGTGAAACTACTATGCTGTAACTACTGTGTGTATCTGAACCTGTGTATCTGAATCAGCTAAATGGGAATATTAGAGCACTTGTGCTTTTAGAATTTAGGATACTGCTCCTTCAGTTTTCCCTGGTTTCCCAGTACCTGCTGATGAAAATCATGAGGATGGTGTTCTGGGGGTGATGAGTGGTGTTGGTTTGCGCCAGACATAGTGTTTTCTTTTATGGCCAAAAAGTTCAATTTTAGTCTCATCTGACCACAGTACCTTCCTCCAGACGTTTGTGGTCACTCCCACGTGACTTTTGGCGAACTCAAAACGTTCTTTCTTTTTTTTTATCAAGCAAGGGCTTTCCTCTGACCTCTCTTCCATAAACCCCAGCTCTATGGAGTGTACAGCTAATAATGGTCCTATGGACAGACACTCCAGTCTTTGCTGTGAAGCTCCTTCAGGGTTATTGTTGGGTTTTTGGGATGGCCCTCCCTTGGCAAGTTTACTGTCAGACAGGTGGACTTAATTTAACTAATTATGTGACTTCTTAAGTTAACTGGTAGCACCAGGACTTATTTAGGAGCTTCCTAGCAAAAGGGGTGAATACAAATGCACACACCAATTTAAATTTTTTAATTACATTTTTTTTAAATGGGTTTTTTAATTTCATTTTACCTCATCAACTTGGACTATTTTGCATAGATCCACTACATAAAAGCCCAAATCCTTTAAATTCCATGTTGTAATGCAACAAAATATAAAAAAAGCAAAGGGTTTTCTAAGTTTTCTAAGCAATCAGACTTCTTTTACATGCAAGATGATAAAAAATCATGACACACAGAGAGAGGGACCACAACATCACAGAGACATAGGGTTGGGCTCTTTTGACACAAGTTAGCAACCACCAAGAACATCCTTTGAAGCTCCTAGCAACAGCTTAGCAACCATCAGAATGCCTTAGCAGCTACATAGCAATTTATTGTAAACAACTCTGAGCAGCCTCATAGTAATGCACTGTCAACCTTCCACACATTGTGAAGTGTTGTGAAGGCGTCATTTCTTTTCCCAAACCAGTTAAGCGCAAACCACGCCCTCCAATGCAAAAACTCCACCCCGGAGCCATTACTCATGTCTCTGGCTCGATTTCATCGGTCAACTATATCACAGCACTGATTGGCCACACAGCGTTACGCGAAACACACAAATTTTAATACAATACCCAAAAGGGATACACAAATGTATAAGAAGTGAAATGATGTACACACAGTTTACTTAATTAAATTAAACGGTGTACAAAATTAATAAAAAACAGTGCTTAAAACTACATATAGACTATAAAACACGCTCACAGAGTAAACTACACTCATGTGCTATACAAAACAAAAAGATTAAAAAAATTTTTTTTAATTTTTTTAACTTATAATTAATTCTTTTGTGTAGCAAACAATATGTGACCCTGGACCACAAAAAGAGGATGAGTATATTTAAATTTTAGCAATAGCCAAAAAATACACTGTATGGGTACAAATGATAAATTTTTCTTTTATGTGATAAAATGATTAGGATATTAAGTAAAGAACATGTTCCATGAAGATATTTTGTCAATTTTCTACTGTAAATATATCAAAACGTAATTTGTTCAGAACTTAATTTGAACAACTTTAAAGGAGATTTTCTCGATTTCTAAACTTATTCTCAGGTGACTGCATAACCGGATTGAGCAATGAAATCGAGCCAGAGACGTGAATCATGGCTGTGGGGTGTGGTTTTTGCATAGGGGGCGTGGTTTGCGCTTAACTGGTTTGGGGAAAACAATTACGCATTGTGAAGTGTTGTGAAGTGTTGCACTAACAAACACAACTCAATTAAAATGTAAAATAAATAGTTAATAGTTTGGGAGCAGTTGTGGCGTAATGGTTAGAGTCAGACTTGAATAAAGTGACCTTGAACAAGGCACATTTCCCCCAGTTGCTCCCCAAGCTCTGCAGAGATAACTGCCCACTGCTCCGGATGTGTTCATGACTTGCAGTGTGTGTTTACTACTTAAAGATTAGATGCAGAGGTCACATTTCAAGTGTAGGTTACTACAGATTGACAAATACATCACTGTCTGTCGCTGTCTAACAAATTAACACTAATTCACAACCAATCCTCAATTAAGTAATATTAATCAAAAAACAGGATGAAAAGAGGTAGGGCATTCTATCGCTGTACTGGAGTCAGAGGTCATGCTTCCTGTCAGAGGTATCACCCTGTAAAATCATATCAGTATCACCCTCTCTGACCAACCACTTAAATGTGCATGCACACACACTTATGTGACCCTTCTTCCAGCACACAAAGTGTGTAGTGTGTGGATGTGGTGTGTCATATCTCAACAGGGCCAGGAGGTCTCTGCTTGTATTGGCCTGATCTAAGATCAGCTCAGCAGGGGAGAGCTGCTCTATTGAATGAACAAGATATGGTTCCCCCGGAGGGCAAATCTGACAACACATATCTGCATATCTACCAGCCCCCTCTGTGTGGAGCCCAAAGCACTCTGATCTCATGTATAAAGACTGTGTAGGTGATTTGTATCTTAGGTGGTATGGTGGGGTGAAATTTCAGATGTGTAGAAGTTGTGTAGAGGCTTGTTTAGAGGTTGCACATCTAATCTGATTACTGGTCAACCAGTTGTACAGATTAGTAGCATTTAAATGTATGCATTTGGCAAATGCTTTAATCCAAGTGACGTGCAGTTCATTCAAGGTATATCAGTTTGTTACCTGGGATTTAAACCCATAATTCTGGTGTTGTTCTACCAACCGAGATACAGGAACAACTGTATAACAACTGTTTATAAGCCATGTAATCAACTCAGCCTGCAGCATCAGCATTTTTTTGTTTCTGGCAGGTTAAACACTGTGTTGACAGAGAGTGTGGGAGTGTGCCATGTTTGTATCAGAAATGATGCAAGTGGTAAAAAGCAGTTTCAAAGCAGTTCAAGCCATGACTAATTGACAGAGACCCAACAATACATCCAGTGGACCAACTGAGGAGCAGGTTCCACCCCTGCGCTGGTGTAAAAATGTTGAGAGGCTGTGAGCTGAGTGTAAATTAAAGGGCGAACATCAGGGATTGAATTCAAGGAACAATTACACCCGAGGCCTGTCACATAGCCCACCCATCAGATGCGAGCGAGACAGCCAGACTAAGAGAGAGCTGCTTGTTATCATAGTTTTAACAGGAAGTTGCATTTATTTGCAAGATGAAAGACTGTTGGGTAAACACAAAATCAATGTATTTGCTTTCTCCATCACCAGTTAAACGGCACCAGCTCAGAACAACAGCAGAGGTGCGGCATATGTCTGTGTGCATTACTGCATTGCACACTGTCTCTGCATGTAATAGTTGACTGGCGCCACCACATTGTCGTGTATGTAGATGACTGCGTGTCTGTTCGGTGCATTGTCTTCCCCATGGCCTCGTGTGTATAAATTTGCTGTCTGCTATTCGTTTCTCTTTGGTAATTCACTTTTTTTTTCACGTTTGTTGGAAAGCCCTTGTCTCTGGTCTCAGAACAATCAGAGTGGAGACAATAGCTGTGTGCTGATGGAGCCGTACAACAGCCATCTGCACCAGCAGCTGCTGCCCTGCATCTGTACAATATGCTGCATCCACAGCTTCATCTGCATAAGAACAACAGGGCTGATTGCAGTCTAACTCATAATCACTCGCAGTCCATGCACTGCATTCCTGTACTTGAGCTGGTCAGGAAGCCACATGTGCCCGTCTGTGCCGACATCCTCAACGCGAGGTGGTGTGAACCGAGGGCCAGAGTCATGTGGAATAATCCTGTCAGTCTGTTTCAGTCTTGGGGAGTAACTAACTGCAAGCAGCAGCACTTCTAATTTAGCAGGACATTTTAATAGTGTGACAGTTGCTTAGCTGTTTTCTAAACAACCAGTAACAAGCTGTTTTTTTTCAACCAGTACCAGTGTAATGTCTCAAAATGCTACATAATTGTTTTGTCAGGTCTTCACTCTCATATAATATTGTATATGCAGTAATAGATGAGGCAGTAATCATTTTATAAACTGCTCTCTCAACCAGAGCTGAAATTTCGTTTAGTTTACTTATAAATAAAATATTTTTTTCAATGATTCACTTGAGACCTTTTGTGAAATGTGTAGGTTTAGATGTTGTTTGTTACTATATTTTTGGCGCAGTTATATAAATATATGTCTATATTTTTCTTATGCGTATTAAGTGGAGGCCTTTTGGCAATTAGTTATATGTATCCCCACTAATAATTTAAACTAGTACTAGCTTATCTGTTTAATTGACCTTAATTAACTGAAATCTTCATTGTTTTGCCAGATAAACACTACTCTGACTGTAATAATAGCGCAAAGCTAAGCATCACTATTACTCTCTTACATACTTCTTCTGGACCAAACTTTGGCACATAACTTGTCACGTAACTTGTTTGTTGTAGACCCATGAACGAGCGGTCAAATCGACTGGCATATTGATGAGAGGTGTGCTATAACTTTTTTAAGTGATCGAGGTGCAATACAAATGTGGGCCAAAAATTTGAAAGATTAACCATTGGGCTGAATTTTGTGATGTCATAGCTCAGAGCTCATATCCCTTGGCTTAGCAAGCAGCAACAAGTGACATTATGGTTTTATAACCACCACCTAGCAACGAGTTACAGTACCCTAGCAACCACCCCAATGACTTCTATTGAAAAAGGTGAGAGGCATCAGAACATTGTACAGACAAGTGGGTTGCAAGTTATCTTTAATTATTACCATGGAAACTGTCCAGCCATGCCCTAGCAACAATTTAGAACACCCTAGCAACCTACATGAATTACCCTAATATCTCTGGCACCAGAACATGATAGAGACATGGGAGCTGGCTCTTGATTCACACACACATTCGTCTATTAGTTTTACTCTGTTAACTGTATAGCTACACCCTAACAACCATTCATGAATAAGCCATATTTTAGTATATCTATCATGCTAGCATCGTGCTAACATCATGCTAAGTCATACTAAAACATGCTAACATCATGAAAAAAATACATAAGCTACTACCATGCTAAAACATGTTAAAATTATGTTTAATCATACTAATTATTTCAACATCGTTAAAATATTCTGGTCCCATTGCAAGCACCACTCACATTTTTCCTGTAGCTCAGTGGTTAGAGCATGGCGTTAACAACGCCAAGGTCATGGGTTCGATCCCAGGGATTGCACATACTCAATGTACAGTGATTTGTAGTATAATGCCAATGTAAGTCGCTTTGGATAAAAGCGCCTGCCAAATGCCTAAATGTAAATTTTTCTCATAAGGGCCAGGGTACCAGGCTATCTAGTTTAATTTGATATGCTTGCGTATTAAAAAAAATCACCACTTATGTTATTTGTTAGTAAGTAGTAGTATGGTTGATCATTATGGGTTTTTGAATGACCAACAAATATTTCTTTTTTAACATCTCTAACTTTTACCTTTGGTGATTAACAATATGAAATAATTGGTTATATTTTTGCAGCGTGATTACTTTATTAAAAAGGTTGCTGGTCTGCAATTTAACTAGTTAGTTTGGCAATCCTATGTTTAAGTATCTTCCTGTTATTGTAATGTAATCACGCTGTTCTTTCTCTGCACAGTTCATATTGTTGAAATGTTTATGACCATATTACACATAAAGGAAAACAAACAACTGCCAGTCTTTCTACTGACGTTTCATCATGCCCTCTGCATCCCTATGAAAGAAAGGAGTCATGTGGTGGAATGCAGGAGTGCTGATTTTGCCTGAAGCTACAGATTTATGCTGCACTCAGTTTCATCTTTTTATGAATACTATAATCAGGACACTTTGGGTTATCACACTGCAGGTGTTTGACGGTTAAACTGGATCGTACAGCCTCCACCTGCAGTTCAAAAGAGACAGATCGTCTTCTGCAACTCCTCTTAGACTGTAGGGTTTTCACCTTCTAATCAATACAGCCTGTAATGCCCTGAATAACCTTCCTTCTCAGAGGCTGATGTCATAACTTTATGCATGTCATGACTTTATGCATGTTCATCTTGTCATAAACATAAACAGTTATAATTTTAATCTGTGATCTGCATATGTTTGGATGTGTCATGCTTTGCTGATAAATCAGGTTTTATTTGGTAATTATAAAGTAAGATATCCTCTGCTTGATGTGAACACAATGCCTGACATTATACTGTCAGAGTTCACATTTACAGTTTAGCATAACATGGCAGTGACTGACTATGATGGTTTTGGTGGATAACTACATCTATAGCTACATAACACCAGACACTTAAAGGGAAGAAAATTTACTTACCCTCATGTCATGTCACATTTTGGCATGAAATATCACTTTCAAGACCCAGAAAGGTGATTAAGACATTGTTAAAATAGTCCATGTGACCACAGGGGTTCAACCATAATGTTATGAAGCGGCAAGAACACTTCATGATGCTCTAGTGAAACCCCTTCGAGACCAACACAGAAGAGAAGAAATTGTTAAAAAGTCATTATTATTATTTTTTGCACACAAAAAGTATTTGTGACGGAAACTCTTCTGGCTTAAGCGCAGTACAAGCACAATCAGGCTTGAATGCGACGCTCACATTCCTCGTGTGTTAAACAAGTGTAATAGACCTGCATGGGCTCACAAGGGGCTGTAAACTCAGGGTTGAGATGTATTAGATCAGCAAGGCCGTCGTGAACGAATTAAATTATCAGGAGATTATTCGCTTCTTCAGATCCTATTGTAACCAGAGACAGACGGATCGGAGTAGGTTCCTGATATGCGTGGAGTATGTGCAAAATTCCTTGGTTGAACCAACTGCCGTTATTCCGTTGGTCCGGAGAACCTACGGACTTACCAGCCGTCACAATGGCTGGTAACAACTGGCTACAACGTAGCGAAGAAGTAAGGGAGAGAGCCCACACCCACCTACTGCATGCTGTAAGATGTCAGACCCAACAAGCCAACGGTCATAGGTGTCCCGGCCACAACTATGCGGATGAGGCAGAGTAGAGCCTCCTCCGTAACAGTATTCTTACCACTTTTGAAAATGTCCTAATCACCTTTATTGGTCTTGAAAGTGATATTTCTGTAATATTAAATGAAAATGACACATTAAAACACAAATAAATGCAGACAATTACAGAGGCCATGCGCAAGCTTAAAATCTCTCCAAAAAACAATTACATTGATTATTTTGCATAATAATTTTGTTTAAGATGGAATTATTAGTTTTGAAGAATTAACATTTGTCTTACGTTTGTAATAAAATGTACAGCAGGTGGCAATAATTGTTCAACTGTGGTGCACAAAATAATTTTTCTCTGCAACCTTTGAATAAATGAAGCACTGTAATGATCGTTTATCATCGTTTTAACTTTATCCTGTGTGTGTGTTTGTGAAACTCAGATATTGTTATGAAAGTGAAGGATAAAACATCTGCCTGGATCAGAGTAACAGTCAGTGAGTTGTGCAACAAGCCTCAGCAAACATGCACCTTCATTTGCATAATTACAAAGAGCATCCAGATGACTTCTGGAGTTTGGATCAGTCCTCATTAAGACTGAAGCTCAGCTTTAAAGCCAAACAGCTATTAGCACTTAGAAATAACTTTGTAGCAGGATTTGTACCAAATGTAATAAGACTCTGCAACTGGTTATCACTAACTGACATTATGTGCTTGTAATTAAGCAATTTGAACTTTTTACTTATTTTCTGGAGGCATTTAATTCAAGAAAATTACAAATTTGCTGCTAAATTGATGTAATATGTCTGGTGACCTATTTAAATAGTGTTTGGCCATAGTTTGTGATGGAAAATAGAGCTTTTCATTTTCTTTTTCAGAAGTGCTGTTTTCATCTGCATGGAAATTCAGTGAGGTGAGTTACTAAATGTGTGCTGTTGTGTGAAATTAATAAATACCTTTGGGTAAAAGGGACTGTTAATATTCCTCTCTTTCCTCTTTAATTTAAGCTGCAGTATTAGGAAGGATAATGAACTCTTAGCAGACACTAAATTGATAGAGTGGGAAGTGTGCAATATTATTGGTCAACAACTCAGTCCCATGACGTTCCTGCATTTACAAACGTATGCTTATTAAATTTAAACAATTTAATGTGCTGCCTTTATAAAAATTGTTCAATAGCCTCATGCTGCTTGTTCTGTACCAGCGTTACATTATGTCAGATTAGTGCACATAACATGCACTAATACCTTTCTGATGATTTTGGACATGTTGGATACATAACTTGTGTTTTTCCTTAGAAAATAGTCTTGACTTGAGCTTGAAGCTGTATTAGGCAATATCAACAATAATGAATTAGGCTTATATTTGCAAATTACAATGCATTCGCAATTTAAAACAGTTAGACTCTTGTAAACTATGAGTGAAATTTGTGTGAAATGCCTTGTGGATTTTAACATCACAATTTGGAAAGTGATTATGGAATAAAAGGCTCCCAAAGATTGCCACATGGTCTGTGCCTGTATAATGTAATTTCACTTTAAACTGTTTGTTCTTAAATCACAGAAATAAAAGCCTTTACTAGGTGTAAAATGTTAATTATAATCTAAGAATATTCCACACAAATGTGCATCTGAACTCTCCTGTGACAGCACACTAATCCCACGTGTTCTCTGCTGAGAGCGGAGCTGCTTTTTAGCAGTTATGGAGGAGTGTTATGCAGGTGTACCGGTCTCCTGACGCCCCACCATCTAACCATGCAAAAGCACAGGTGTATTGTGAGTTTGAGCCGGGTATTTATTGAGATATTTAAATGCATCACGTTCATTAGCTGGGGTTTAAACCTGTCAGTCTCCCCAACATACTTCACAACACAGCACAATAAATCCTATAGAAACTCCTGCTGTGTACAGTGTACCCTACAGTCTACTCACAGCTCACATGCCTGTCCTGACATATAGTAGTTCAGTTGCAAGCTTGTCATTCTAATATTAGAAGTGCTGAGTTGAATTGGCTTAATGGTTAGAGAGCTAGGCTGATAACTGAAGGGCTGTGGATTTGAACCCTGTAGGGATTTTGTATGAAAGGTTAACCATAGCACCCAGTATTACGTATTGTCCTTTGGACAAATTTTTTTTTAGGTTTCAGTTAGAATACATAAAGAATTTAACAGCCTGATTCCATTGGAAAATAAACTGCTACAAAAAATAGCAAGAATCAAAACTATGCTCTCCTTTGAGATCCCTCACATTGGCAAACAACTGAAGCAACATTTCATGTCCTTTCTGAATAAGGCAATCGCACAATGCACAGCAACCTTTTATTGAAATAAAAATCCATTATAAATGCATTTTTATATTTAGTTCCAAAAAGTAACCATAGGAAATCAATTATTCTAATTACCTATCTATTATTTTATTAGCACTGAATATTAGCTAAGCAGCACTCTTACCCCAGAATCAATTGTAAGCAAGTCTCACATCTTAGGAAAGTGACACTAAACAGAGTTGCTGCTTTTAAGTGTTTTAGATCATTTATGTGAAGGGGTCCATTCCGGTCAGCATGCTGTACATTAGACAAGTTCTAACTTTGTTTTGAGACTCAACCTGACACCTTCAGAACTTGCACTCCAGGTTCACAGTGTGGATGATTTAATTGCCTGGGCCTTGTGAACCTTCCAAAAGCCTAATTTTGAGTTTTCATACCTCTGCTGCAACCTTATTTCATAACTCTGTTGTGGCAGCTTGTGACAGCAGCACATATGACTCTGATGCTTCTGAACATTATCAAATCATTCGGATACAATATGCCAAAACCCTGCAGCCATTCAATCAGTGTCTCACACGACGCCTGCTCACTCTTCACAGTCTGTGCTAAGACCAAACAAAAATACCAGTCTGTCTCTCTTAGTACATGAAAGGCTTTAGATTTACTACAATGTTTTTATCCTGCTTTCAGTGTTACTCTGATCTGATAAAAGGCTCTGAAGCTACAGACTAAATGCTGCTCTTTGAGGTTCTTATTTTAATGCTGAGGGGGGAGCCATTTTGACTAGCTCCATACCCCTCTGTGATTAGCCAAGCGTGAGCGCAGAATCAAACCTTAGATGTCGTGCTCTTCAACTGAAGCAATACTGAAGGAACAAATGCCAACATAATGGTAGTTTTATTCAGAGTTAATGCATGAATAGAAATAAACTTCACACAGGCATAAACAGCTGGGAACTCAGTCCACTTGTGAAAAATAAACAAACCTTATTTTCCTGCTTTTTTTTGTAAAGAAACACATCAGGGTGTTTGCCCACTGCACACATTCCTAGAAGATGTGATTAAGGAAGAATGCCTCCATGTCCTACTATCAGGTTTTAATAAAATATGTAATAAATTAGGCACCAATTGCAGATGACTGGAATGGTCTGTCCAGTGCTTCAGACTAGAGGGAACATTGATCTTCCAAAACAAACTGCCAATTTAAAAGAAATAAAACTGTGTGAAATTATGGCATGAGTATTTGCTGTTTACTCTATAGGTTATCGAATCAGACCAACAGGTTTATTTGGTCACTGAAAAAAATGGTAAATCAATATTAGTTTTTTGCATTTTTTGCATTTATACTCTTTCATACTTTTTGTCAGGACCTAGCAGAAGAAACACAAGCAATCCAAATGCAAGCGAGCAGGTTTAATGAGTTTGTACAGTACGAACAGTCAATGGAAACACTGAATGACACAGGAATGACCGAGTCCAGCTCAGATGAACCACTCCGGCCCCAGGGAAAGCAGCCCAGATGCAGACAGGGATAAGATGGTGGCGGGACCCCGGGAGAGTGACGAGCAGGGCAGGAGAAGTGGCTGGCGGACTGGATGGATTGGGCGCAGGGAACCGGCGAAGAGCAGGTAAGTCTAACCTTTAGATCTGGTAATGCTCAGGCCTACAGTTCAGCCAGGGCCAATCTGAGGCGGGGCATTAAGACGGCCAAATACTGCTACAAGCTGAGGATTGAGGAACACTTCTCCAACTCTGACCCCCGACAGATGTGGCAGGGCATTCAGGCCATTAGCAACTACAAGCCCATCAACCCCTCACCCCCGACTGCTGATCTTTCCTTTCTCAATGAGCTTAACAACTTCTATCCTCGCTTTGAAAGGGATAATCTGGAGCCAGCAACCAAAATCGAGCTCCCAGCAGACTTCCATCCACTCACACTCTCTACTAATGATGTCAGTGCAGTACTATG
>JAZGTJ010002816.1:0-39510 GCA_036877575.1 Botia almorhae | reverse complement strand
ATACAATAAGCCAAAAAGGACTGACAGTGCATATTGTATTTGTGGCTCAGTAAACACTGTTTTACTTCAGTACTACAACGTTTCACACAGCACAACAGGTATTTATTTTCACCTGTTTTCTCTCACATTAACCCCCGTCACAAACACTGACAGAGATTAGAGGAAACTACCTGTGTATTAGCCCATTATGCACATCCCCATTTACTCTCAGCATACATAAAACAAAAATGACACAGTAATGCCATGCATATCTTGATAAAGCCATTCCCTTGCTCATCTCTGGAGACATGCCAAATGAGAACCTTAACAGCCCTCGTAAGCCACATTCCGCTTGGAGAAGGAAATAGGTCATTGTGACAGGTGGAGCGTGGATTGGCCGTGATGTGATTCCATGTAAAAGCTTTCTAATGGAGGCTAACACCTGCCACCCACCCATCCCTAAGGCGGATGGTGAATCTCCTGCTAGCATTCATTTCGGTGTGACACTACTTCAGCCCTGTTATTCCCAAGGCAAGACTTTCATGTTAGACTTTCAAGACTTTCATTTTTAAAAATAAAAATGATAAAAACTAATGACAGAGAATCGGTGAAAGTATCTAGAATCTGTAATGACAGTTACAGTGAAGTATTGTAATACTATACTATTAAAACAGTGTCATAACTCATACAGAGACAACATTTTGTTTTTCTGTTGCTGCTTTTAAAGTCTTTGACATTAATAGATACAGACAATGAAGTTATCAACCCAAAGTGTATGTACAAAAACTAAAGATGGTATTCCAGCACTGTGTACTGTATAACAGGTCCTAAACATAAAATGTTGCCTTATTCTAGGTCAACAAAACCAACAGACGTTATAAAGTAATTGATGTTCGTCTATGCTGTAAACATACCACAGAGAACCTTAAGGTACCTTCAGCTACACAGAGAAAATTAGCATGATGTTTTGTACTGTGGCCCAAAAACGTCTACAATGTATCATGGGATCTCTTGTGATTCCAATCACTATTGGTAGTGACATACGGCTAGAACGCATTGGCGTGTTGGGCCAGACTTTTATGGGTGACAAATAACTATGCTGTACATTTCATTACTGCAGTCTTGCATAAAAAATGTCCATATGTCTTTTTTACACGTATTAATAAGAAAGGTTACAGAGTGTGAGTAATTAGTCTCTGAGGGAAAAGGGTCACCTCACAGTTGTTGAACAGATGTTCAACGGAAAAAAAACCTACTGTATAAAGTATGTATGTAGAGTGAGACACAATTGTGCTCTAAGTTATATTTCCTTGGTTTTCATTTTTGTGTGGTGTTTCCTTGGTCAATTATTGTATATTTTATGATGCCAAGGGATTGTATTAGCTCCTATTAGCTTATTAATAAACAGCTTATTAAAGGCTTGGTCATTCAAGATTTTTTACATTGTGTTACAAGTAAGCTAATTTACACTAATTCTAATATTTATGCATATTTTAAAGGAAAATGTGATGTTTTGTTATTAAAAATAACAAATGCAATTCAAAGAAAAACAACCAAATGGTCTCAAAAACAGGCTTAATTTTTTGTGGTTATGAACTTCTACTTTAAACAGTTTGGTAACGTTTGAAAATCACAGCCGACTCTGAGCTCTTGTACAGACAGTAGTTGTGACAGAATGGGATTACTATGATAAATTGTGAGTTCCCCCACAGATTTAATACTGTGGCAGTGGACTTCTAAAAGCATATGGCAAGTCAATACCTCTCTCATTTTCTGAAGTACT
This sequence comes from Botia almorhae, assembly GCA_036877575.1. Classification (NCBI taxonomy): domain Eukaryota; kingdom Metazoa; phylum Chordata; class Actinopteri; order Cypriniformes; family Botiidae; genus Botia; species Botia almorhae. The sequence continues at coordinate 37,748 of JAZGTJ010002816.1, read as the reverse complement.
TACCAGAGTGCTTACCAGTAAATCACTAATACTCATTTTATAAGTGCCCTCTCATTTATTATTAATATCACATGCTTCTGAAAATATCTCATATGTTGTGTGCAATGGGAATTTTAACGCATTTAACTTTTACCTCTATACATTAAAATTTAAATTTTGCATCCTGCGTGCTACGTTAATTGAAATTCAAGATTTAAAATGAAGTCTCAGTGCAATTTTGGCACAGAATCCCAGAACTGTACAATTATGTACCAGATCAAATCTTCAATGAAATGGGTGACAGAAACTACAGTGCTAATAGTTTCTCTCTGTTAAGCTCTGAGAGTCCTCAGTCACATCAGTTCCCTTATGACTCCCTGTGTCAAATCCCAGAAAGATCCATGACTCTGTGTGGTCCTTACCAGCCACTTTATCTTCATCCACACATCCCTTCATTCATCTATCCCTGCCTATCCACCTGTTTCGCTGACAGACTCAAAGATATCAATGGCTTTTAAAAACCCCAATCTTACAGTACTGTTAGCAGGAGAAGAGACCCTTGACTGCTCTCAATTGTTCATGTATCACCTGGAGACATAGAGGTTCTCTAAGACACATCTGCAGACACATGCATGCACACACTAATGCCCATGCCAGTATGACAATGGCCACAAATACACAGGTGTTTTTCAACTACAGGCACTTTTGGTACAGCAATAGAGTTTGAGGAAATACATTCTTAAACCTTTTCACAACCTCCCTAAAATAATTTGCGTACCAGTGATATCCTTAAGCCCTTCACTAACACTGTTGTTTTTCCGGTAATTACACAAATGTTTAAAGAAACGGAGACAAACTTGTTGATTTGAAAGAAATGACACCACATCTGTGAAAAATCCTTAAAAAAATGTATTTTAATGATTTTACTCACAATAATTATTGAAATAGATTTAGCTTATTTTACTCTCATGTTCTTTTAAACATTTAATAAGTCATATTTTTAGAATGGATTTAAATAGTCGAAAATTAAAAGTCTTTTTCTGGGTTGAGTGAAACAATTAAACCTACACAGAGGTCATCTGGAAAGCAGCAATAAACAAAAAGGTTCCAAGACCGTTTTAATGTCATAAAACAAAAAGAAAGCCGAATTCATTCTTGTTTTAATAAAATCTGCCCCGTGGCATAAACGTACTTGTAGCTGAAAGAACATTCACATATATTTAAACACTCACTACAGTCATATATACAGCAATGGAAAATGATGAGCTAATATAGATGTAGGTCAGGGCAATATTGATCGCAGTCTGCCGGTTTACCACTAGAGGCAGTATGATGGATGGCACATAAAGGAGCAGGATAATAGTCTGAAATTTGATTTGTACATAATACAATATTTATCTGACATTTATCCACTGTTTAAAGAAAACGGATTAGCTTTCAGGAACAAACGCATTACTTATGATCAATGATAATGCAGGAAAACATTTACATAATGTTCAGAAGCGAAGCCTTATGACAAACCGTACATTATATCAGCGTTATCATCATCCTTTTCCAAGGTATTGTTCCAAAAGACGTGGATTTGGAATGTGGCTGTAGTCATTTCGATACTTGTGTAATTAGTTGGCACAGCTTTAGCTGTAGTGAGGATGTCGGAGCTACTGAATCGATGCAAAGGCCTATTGTGCATTTTGGTGACTCAAGATTCTCTGTTTGCAGACTTCCTGTGAGCCAAAAATAAACTCAACTTGAATAGATCTCCTTTCCTCCCACGCAGGCATCAGATGAGCAGAGGGAAGGAGATAGGAAAAAAGAGAAACCGGGTGTGTGGGCCCTAATGTGAATCGGTCAAATTGATCAGATTTGCATGTGCCTGCATTTCTTAAGATGAGAAAGGTCATGTGCTATAGCTGAATAGGCCTCAGTAGACTATGGATTCACTTGTGGGTCTTTAATGTGCAAGCTATTTTGTGAATGATTTTAAATAGCTCCTCACAAAGAGCCTAGATACAATGGCTTTGCTTATATTATTACCCGAGCACATCACTGACTAGCTACTATTCTATAAGTGTTTCTGTAGTTCAGCTGATACAGCATATAGTGCTAGCAATGGCATTGTCATAGGTTTAAATCCCAGGAAATGCACAAATTATTAAAAGCAGGGTAGGAGTTTTTTTCCAGTAACATTTTTTGTTATGCTGGTTGAAAGTCACTTTACATCCTGATAGCAGTCACTAAGTGGTTTAAATACATCTATATCAATATTTATTCTCTGTGGAAGGTGCAGGATCAAAAAAAGTTCATTCAATCATTGCATTCAGTCCTACTTACCTATCAAACTGTGTATACATTCAGGCGTTTTGGAGGAGGCAGGCCTTTGGAGAGCGCTTTGAAGGGAGGGTGAGATCTTACACTTTCAAAGCTTGCTTGCTATTGCTAATCTCTCCGAAATTGCCTACCCTACCTTTAATAAATGTTCATCCTAACTGTTTTTTAGTCACTTTGGATATAAAAACGTACCTCAAATTCATAAATGTGAACATCAGTTAAGATCCTTTAAAAGTTATGTAAGAATATTTTTCAGAGGTAGCCCAAAAGCATTCAAAGTACTTTAAAAAAATAGACTAAACTTTAAAACGTTTTTGAAGGTAATGTCCCTTGGAATAAATTACTTTACACTGAATTCATAACCACTGGCACACACCACATCAGAACGGTCACAGGTCTTTAACATTTAAGCAAATAAATGTCAAAAGTGAAATTATGAGGTTGCCACCTGAGCTGACACTTAAGCTGTAGTGAGAATTTCTGTGTTATCAGCATCACCACTTACAGTCTACCATTGGTTGACCAACCAGATGCCATGTAGAAGGTACGCTGCAAATAATCAAAGTGGATCATGTAGCCTGGGTTGTTATCCATCAGGAAAATACTGTAAAGTTTTGTATTTTTAATGGGATACTGCTATATCACAGGAACTCCTGTTGCAAGAGCTCTTTTACTTTCATCAGGAGCTACATCCCATGAATTATTCTACTAGAGTGCACTTGGAATTTCTTATGTCTCTCCCCAAGTCTGCTTTCAGATCTGTCTGTGTATTTTTGTGGGGCCTCAACAAAACTTTACCCTCCTATTTAATTCTAAACCCTATTAACATCCATTATTGTGGAAACGTTTACAAATTAAGGAAAAGACAACAGACCAGTCTTATATAAAAAATAAAGGCCAAGAAACCTTTTTTTTGTGAAACAAAAGTGAAACAAGTGAACAAAAATCAGTTATTGAGCAAGTACATGACAGATCAGTATTTAACAAAATCTCCTTCCCACTTGGTTATTTGCACGGATCAGACACTGTTTTTTATTTGTTAGTAAGAAAGGAAAGGATTTTCCATTCATTAGTGTATTTAAAATTCAATACACAGCAATTAGTACAGCCTTTCAAACTTACACCTTTAGTTGACCCAGTGCTGCTGTTTTGGGCTGGTTCGAATGCTCAAACAAACACAGCAATATTTTAATAGCACAACAAATCAAAGTGAGACGTGTCCATGGAACGATTTGTTGGTGTAGCCTAAAGTACTCATACTGTACTGCTTCTGTCAGATATTATTGCCCTGAATACTGGCAATTCATTCAAGTTATACATTTTGTCAGTGCATGTGCTCCCTGGGAATCGAACCCACAACCTTTGGGTTGCTAGCGCAATACTCTATCGAGTGAACTACAGAAACACTACATCATATAAAGCACATTTTTTGGTTACCTGACAACACATAGGCCCTGCTTTAATTTTACATTATGTGGAAACATAAATTAAGTCTCACTTGCCTTTTCAGCTCCACTTGACCTCAAATATGCCCTCGCACATGACAGTAAAGTAAATTAACCTTAGTGTAAACAGGCTAGACTTCTAGACTTAAATAGGAACAATGTCAAAGACCAGTAGCGATCAAACAGTGAATAATATAATGTAATGTGTGTGTTTAATACTGGATTCAGTGTGTATGTGCACAAAAATGTTCTGTTCCAGAAATATCTCAAAAGATGAGTGGTGAGTGTCACCATGGTAACAGATGGCTTTAATATAAATCGCTGCAGTCTTTCTACAAAACAAGCTTTTTTTTACTCAACATACTCAACAGCTTGAGTATGACATGTACCTGTCACTGTGATCTGAGAATATACTGAAGGATTCAGGCATACTTATATAAAGTTTAATATTAAAGTTAAACAAAATCAATTGATCTCTAAAATACTGGTTAATGTCTGATAGCTGTTGAATTGCCTGTCTTTTCTTATGTATTAAATGAAAAAAAGAAAAAATACAGAAGTAATTATGTAATGTTAAAGCAGTGGGGTTTTGATGTCATGTCTGCAAAACATCGACATTAGCTGATTAAAACAACTTATCTGGAAAATTGCATCCAGGTACAAGTCCAGTAACAGCGATGGACAAAAAAGGAATTGTGTTCAGAGGGTGTATGGAAGTATCTGTAGGTTAGGGTTGATCATATCTGTGTATTACAGTGTGTATCTTCATAATTTCAGGGGGCTTAGAAATATGCATATTATAGGCCTACTGGACAATTTGCACCTTGGATTTGGAGCTAAATTACAGGGGGTAAAACCATGACCAATTTGGTGCTGCCATTTTTTTAGTTTTTTGGTAGGGTTGTTAGTACAATCTGTTGAGCAATGCTTGTCACATTACATGCAATAATGACAGTTTAAAAATGTCCTCTTAAATGGTTCTTAACAAACTTGCCTTTTGGTACCTACCTTTATAAGGCCCTTCAATCCCAGATATATGTGGATCATAAAATAGCTCCACAAAAAACCTCTCTTTCGTGTACTTAATTATTTGTCTAATTTGATAATGCATTCAGTACCCAATTAGAGTGTTTTAGGCTACTGATAACAGCTATGACAACATCTCACCATATTTATATAAGTCCATTACATTGACATCCTCCACAAACTAAAAACTGGCTGAACCAATGGTACGAGTTTAATAAACATGTTTAGAAACTAATATCATTTTTATAATTCCATTTGGTGCAGTTTGTGGAACAGAAATGACATACTGCAGCTTTAAGACATTACTCAACGTGGTTCATTAGCATGCAGATAATTAAATACCTTTTTATAGCTTCAGCGTCTTTGTCCTTTCATCTCACATCTCTGTTCTACTACATAAATCTTAACTATTATATCTGATGTTATATCTATGTTAATACAAAATAAATTCAAATGTTAGATTGTATATACAGAACAGCAGACACATACAAAGTGGGCTACATTTTCTAGTCAAGATTTCAACCCTACTCCCCTCCCCCTTATGAGCAGCAATATCTGAACTCATAACCAATTTTTTACTCCAATTTACATTTACATTTAATGTGAATGGAATATTTGTTACATTTACATTAAATGTCAATTTTAGCATTTGCACCTACAAGTGCCGGTCAATGATTGTATTGCTGTCTAAATTAGAAAACGCTGTGCTTTCCATAAGAAGTGGAATCTTGATATTGGAAAATGAAAAGCAATATGAGACACATACGAATACATCCAAAACAATGATAAAGGCCTGGCTGGGTCAATATAATAGTGTTATAACTGTATACTGTTTTAGCTGACAGTATTGAGGTGAGGAGCACATAAGAGATCTTCTAAGCAAGTGCAGATGTTATCTGTCAACACACATCCTCCAATGATTAGCTGCAAGTCTCACAGGGATCATTCATTCTCTCTGGGTCCAGCATATGTGATGCTCCTTCATTTCTGCTTTCAATCAAGCCCTGATTACAGCCTGGGAAGTATAGATGACAAAGACCCCTCTCTAGCCAATCAATTACAACAGTCAATCAAGTGAAGACACCACACAAAAAAGATAACCAGAAACACAGGTGCACAGATGCTCACAAACATACAGCAATTGCATTTTTAAAAGAAAAAAAATGAAGGTCTTGATCATATTTATACTATTTGCATGGGAGCTATGCCTCAGAATCAGCATCAGACATAAATGCTAAATTAGCTATTTTACATCTCTCCTCTGGGTTACTAAAGCTACTGAAATATTACAACCAAATATCTAAATACACCATGGAAACCTATTATTTAATTTTCTCTTTCTGTCTTGAAACAGAACTCTGAAAAATTAAAAACTATTAAAGGGCTGGTGCATTTTTATAGGGCTGTTCCTCTGTAATGCGCTTTTTGGGAGAACATCAGATTCTTTGAAGTTATTTTCAGACAGAATGCCGCAAAACTCCATGAGGAAGCCTCAGGTGTTCAGTCAGCGGGCAGGCAGGTATTACAGAGAAAGCAGGAAAATGAGAGAGACAGAAAGGAATTTGTGCACAGACTTATCAGACAGTGGGATTAGGCCATGGCTTGGCAGCTACATCATTCATAGACACATAAACACAGAGCTTAACATAAACACAACTTCTTTAACTCTGGGCCAAACACCACAGTTTGCCAACTCATGTCCTTCCTCATTTATATCCAGCCTTTCATGTGCAGAAGTGTGGACGTGTACATACGGTTTGTGTGTATTAACCCTGTTTAATACATTGCCATCGGTTTTGTCACTGCCAAGCATTTTACAGTATGTGATCCAGCTAGACTTTCCTAGTCAGACAATTTCACCAGAAAGACCATGCACCAAACCACATAAACTAGTCAATGTGTATTAGGGCTGCACAACATACCAAAATTATAAAAATATTGCATTGTGCATATTGCAATGGTTTACAATAACTGAATGATTTTAATCCTTCAAAAAGTTATGTGTAGTCTGTTTTATGTCAATGCAGAAAGCAAGAGAGTTGTAGTAAAGTTATTTTTCCCAGCATGAATGTGAAACATATGTGTATATATATTTTATATATAATATAACAATATATAATATCATTGTTAACATAATTTAAATAGATTTTACAAACTTTAATCATTACCGTATTACATCGCATTAGTTAGCAAGTTATCACATTTTTTAAAAATATCGTGCAGCCATAATGTATACTAATCTAAGACACATACTGGCTGTGTGAGTTTGAACTAAAAACTATGAGTGTTACCACACTTCTAATACACACAGCATCGTCTCCCAAAACTGAATGATTCATAATAGGACAGGAGGAAACTGCCTCTCATTATGAGCTTCGGTTTCAACTCAAATAAATCCAGCTGTATTGTTATTCTGATCAGATGCCACCCACACTGTCTCACAAAGCCAGACTTTGACTGTGGCATGAAAGCTGTTGCTCATTGCAGCAAATTTTGGCCCGACTGGACAGGAAGAGACAATATGACTGACATGTTAAGCAACCAACCCCAATTGGTTTTGTTTTACATGTTATTTAGCGGTGGGGTTAACTGAAATACTGCACACAATACCACAATAATAGGCATAATAATAGTGTGGAAATAAAGGAATTGAATTAATGCCTCACAAAAAGGGTACTAAGAAAAACATCCTAATTGCTTTTTTATACTTGTTAATTGAGACCAAGAAAGAAAAAGTAAAATATATACAATTCTGATAACGGACATCATATTGCTTAGATTTGCTATTATTGCTACTTACTAAGTGCCTTACACAAAACAGCAAATATCGCTTACAAAGATATGTTTACAAATACAGCGATTAGTTCTTCAAAAGCACTTACAGTTAAGGATTGTAAGGATTCAGGCAGACTGGTAAATCTTGTGTGGCTTTGACCACAGTTGCTGCATTAACCCAGCCAATTAAAACTGCCCTTTTATATATTTATGTTATACATTAATGCATTTAGCAGAATTTGTATATGTTGAGTTATCAGTTATTCTTACTCTTGCATCAAACTCTGAATGAGAAATCTGAAAGCTGGCTGGGTGGGATGGAGCATCGGGAACACAGTTTTAATGGAATCAAAAGGTTAGCAAGCACTGGCTCATTATGGGAACACACTGGGCAGTTTGCATGAATCCATTACGCGTCAGCGCATGAAAATGAGGAAACACGGAGAAGCGGCAGCGATAAGAGGGAGGAGAAATGTCAAAAAGCTGAGCCGCAGGCTGCATCCTCCAGATCGCCTGGGTTATGTCAGAATGTGTGTGTATGTGCTTGTGAGTGAGTATACACGTCTGCGTTTCTTTGGAAGAAAAGAAGCACATTGCCACCCACTCAGTCCCATGATTCAACTGAGCCCGCACCAGGCGTGGGCTTGAGAGAGAGAAAGAGCGATGGAGATTCAGAGAAAGTGAGAGAGGAAGAGACATGCATGCGGAAAGAAGTGAGAGAAACCGAGCAACGGAGATACAATGAGAGAACATTTCTGTATCCACTTCTAGCCTCTGTGTTGCATTGCTCCTGCATTGCTTGTGTTGAGGCAGTGATTAGAGAAGGGAGGGCTGCTAGGTCGTGCATGGGGGAGGGTTTGCTAATTGATACAGATCATTGCTAAATTAGCATCTGAAACTCTATATCCTTATAAATAAAAACATCCCGACACCGAGAACATGAATCTGAAGTGAGAGAAAGACAACTGATGACAAAAACGTGTGATTTGGGTACTGATGACAGGTGTCTATCTACAGCTACAGAATACAGCTGTAACATCAGTCCCAAGCTCACAATGTCATTCACAATGCAAAATTATTTATATATTATAAATAAACTTCTTTTTTGATTTGGGACTTCAGGTTCAAAATATTAATAGAAAATAATCAAATGAAGCACCTACTTGTGAAGTATTTAATTCCCTGAATTATGCAAAAACAGAGCAATAAGCCACAGGAGATTTAATTACTGTAACACAAGAAACTCAAGTGGCATATTGCTTCATAAAACAGTGGCAACAGCATTGTGACAAAAGTCTCCAATGTTTAATAAACAGTTCCATAAATTATTATAAATTATTATCAAGATGTTTTTTTCCAGGTATGCACTTCATTATTCTAACTATTGGGTGTTTGCAATTCCCACTTAGCAACTTAGTAATATATCACATTATTATAGATTATTATGTGTTCACAGATGTGTGTTAATGTCCAATTGCTTTGAATGGCTTCAGAATTTAATAATTTTTTTCAGAAAACTTTATTACAAAGCACTCCCACATTTTGAATTAATACATAACCTTTTGTTTTTAAATTCTCAGTAAAAATACCCATATTTGTTGCCATAACATTTCTCATACTGTGACAAAAGATTTTGGTCAAACCGCCCACCCCTTTGGGCAGCATTTGAGCTGCCTATGCTTCATACTGATTAGAACTCCTACAGGTTACATGAGGTGTATTTCTACAGACAGTATGTGCGCTTTCTTATTTCTTCAGCTCAGAAAAGTGCCAGTTTTCCCAAAACACATGCAGCTTGTACTAACCACTTGCATTTTCCATATAATGTTTCTCCAGGCCATGACAGTTTCATTAATGTGCTCCTTTATCTCTCACAAACACACAGAGAAAAAACAAGCAAACAGATATCAAACAGGCATCCTCTTCACATTTTCCAGATGCAAATGTCCTCTGTTATGACCTTGAGTTGGATGACTTGGGGGAACATTAAAGTGCATGCAATTTGCATAAACAGATGAAACCACACTGTAAGGCTATAAGCCCCCTGGGAACACTCTTATCTAACATAAGAGTTGATGAAACGGCCAGAGATTCTTGGAGCATTTGTTTCTTGTTTCGTTTTATTGAGAATGTCGCAAACTGCTCATTTTGTCTAGCCAGTGTGGCTATTTCGGCAATCTTTCTGACAAACACATTTCACAATGCATCATGGAAGAAAGCACAAGCACACTGGTTTATACAAGCTTTGTGGCCCTATTGCATGTCTGACAGATGGGCTACCATGGACAGCTCCTACACTGCAGCCTCTACTCTGCAGACTCTAACTTCAGCACTCTGGCCAGCTCCTCTTTAATCTGCTCATTGCTATAATAGCATAAAGTTGCCCAAACATGTACTGCTCAGCATATAAGGCTGTGTACCCCTAATAAAAAAAATCATAGCCAATCAGAATTCTGCCCACTCTCGATAGGCAACTACTGTGAGAGAGCACCTGAAAGCAAAAGGGTAAGTGCTAAGCATTTGTCTGTCACTCAAAAACTCAATGCTAGATAAAAAAACAGTGAAAAGTGACATTTTGATGCTCCAGTGCAGATGTAATACAGACTGAGTACAGATAGGGTACAGACTGTGGGTAGTATACAGTCAAGCAGTTGGCTGTGTTCTTTAAGGCTGATATGCAGACTCACAGGTTGGCCAGCTAATATTATTTTCTGGGCACTTCCCTCCACAGGGTGTCACCCAGCACCAGTGATGATGTTGTGGAAAAACTCTCAACAGTTTCTGCTCTTTTTATGTTGTGAATGAATTTCTCCTAAACTTTGCCCTTCTAATTAGAAATGCTGTGATTTCTAATTTGTCTGTTGAATTTGCAATACATCAGTGCTTTTAAATCTGATTCACTACATACATTTCCACAGAATAAAAAATAATACACGAGACATCATATATCCATTATTGTGGGTTCAATAAGAGAATAATGTTTTTCCTCACAGGAAAAACGAGCCTATAGGAGGCGTTCACACATTTTGGAGCTTGCGCCTCATACGTGTACACTGAATCAGGAAGTAAAAGCTTGACTCACATATGTGTTTGTGGGTCAGAGGTAATGGTGAGGAAAAAAGCCTTAGCTGCCAGACTGTTTCTCATTTGTTTTTCATAGAGTGATTTATTATTTCTGCAGGTGTGCAGTGGAAAACGTCTCAGTGCAGCAACTGATTTGATTCGGTACGTGATCTAAAATACAAAACACGATGAACACAACAGTGACTGGCATGTAAATTGTAGAAGTCACATTTAGTGCTTATAACTTAAGATGAGAGTAAGTACGAGTGAATTACAAGTATGAGGCTCTGATTAAATGCACACGACTGACAGGAAACACATTTTCTCCTTACGGCATGTTGAATGACCGCTGCCTAAAAAGCAATGGAAGCAAAACCACTGACTGTATCAAGGAAACATCCTGTGGGTACATGCACAACACAATGTCACGCTTTACTCTATAGCTCTATAATGCTCTGAGCGTTCAGTACAAGAAAGGCTAATCGCCTGCTAGCGCATTTACATAAGACGCACGCATATGAAACGGTAAAGGCTGTAAATCGAGACTTAAGTGAGAGTATTTCTAGCTCTGTAATTCAGCTAAAACATTAACTAAGCAACATGCTACGAACCACAACAAAACATGGCAACCATGGGACTGCATGAGAATATTTCATAAAGCGTCATGAAAAACTAAATTTAAACCTAAATTAAAACTAAATGTGTTACGTCTGTAGCTTGAATAGTACAGCATGACATTAGCAACAGCGAGATCATGGGTTTAATTTCCAGGAAATGTATATTGAATAAATTGTATACCGTGAATGCACCAAGTTGGATAAAAGCATCTGCCAAATGCATAAAAGATGTAAGACGATCCCATACATAACTAATGTAAAAGCTTTATATACCTTCAGTATATATACTACTCTGGCTGTGAACAACTCATTCTGGCATCACGTTACATTTGCAGTCCAGCTCACCGACAATAATTGCTGAGAGGATGAGTCGCCATGGCAGCTCATTCTGCAGAGGGTCAAGACCTTTTAGTTCCCATTTGTTTTAATCAAGAACTTTTATGAAAGTAAATCATTCATAATTTTATTGCTAGAACTTCAATAACAGTCATAGTTGAATAGTATGACCACTGATGTATTGTGCACTGTAAGAAAATAAAATTCTTCTGCTTTTAAAACAACCATTTGTCTATTGATTTCTTACAATTTATGAATTTGTCAGATGCTTTTATCTATCAGTACCTGGTATGCATTTTGTCACTGTGTTTCCTAGGTATTGAACCCATGACTTGCTAATGCTAATGCAATGCTATCCTAGCTCAGCTGGGGGTACACATATTTAGAATAAAAAATACAAATTTCTTCTCTCTTTCTTCAGCTCATGCACTCCCCAGATAAGTATGAAAAGGGGAAAATATGGAGATATTAAACTAAAATTTTAATGAGCTCTCGCCATGGGCAACACTGAACCACCATTCTGAGAAAGTGCATTCCTCACCACGTGTTCCACCTTCTGCTGTCACAAGCTCACTGCTGCCAAAAAATTCCTCTTTTTGCTCCCGTTCGCAAAAGATGGTCAACTGCGCACAGCAACAGCAAAACATGGCCTATTTCTTAAGTAGTTCCCGGCCACCTCAGGCACTGCTAACATAGCGTCAATTTATCTATGCAGACCCCTCTTTTTATATTTTATGAGGGTTTCTTAAAAATACATAGTTAGTGACATGCAGTTCAGAGGAACGCCATAAGCCTATACTGCAGCAGTTTAAGCTGAAAAAAAGCTGAAGAACTTTTGGCAAAGTGTGACAGTCGAAAGAGAGAGAAAGAGAGAGAGAGAGAGAGAGAGAGAGAGAAAGAGAGAGAGAGAGAGATAGATAGATAGATAGATAGATAGATAGATAGATAGATAGATAGATGACACTAGCAACAGCGAGACCATGGGTTTAATGTCCAGGAAATGTATATTGAATAAATTGTATACCTTGAATGCACCAAGTTGGATAAAAGCATCTGCCAAATGCATAAAAGACGTAAAGCGATCCCATACATAACTAATGTGAAAGCTTTATATACCTTTAGTATATATACTACTCTGGCTGTGAACAACTCATTCTGGCAGATATAGATAGATAGATAGATAGATAGATAGATAGATAGATAGATAGATAGATAGATAGATAGATAGATAGATAGATATATGGTATATAGACAGGCAGATAGACACATAAAAAAGAACAAATGTGCCATCATATCGTTCTCTGTTCATGGCTGTCACCTCACAGTCAATGGGCGTCATTTCAGATTAGTCATCAAGCATTGCTCTTCAGACTGACTTAGACTCAAAGGTCTGTTGTTGTGGACTGAATCATGTTTCCTTTCAGATGTCACAGTTATTCTAGTCTAAATAGCACCTGCAATTGCACATGTGTCACAGCAGCGTGGGATTGTAGCATCTATTAAATGGTGCTGGACAAAGATGGTTATAAGTTTGGCAAAATCTACAGTAGTTTTCATAGTACACAGTTGCACTGTATGGACCTACAAATATGGGATTTTTTAAAATCTTAAAAAAAACAGACACGTGCCATATATCTGGGATGGCATTAGGTTGATTTACTGACAATAGAATTTTTCCTTTAATAAAATACAACTTTAGTATGTGTAAACGATTATTATTATTATTATTTTCATTTTAGAATTTATTTCCATAGAATTAAAAAAATAACATTTCAGAAAGGTAAAACTGAAAACCAGGAAAGTGATTAAAATCAAACTGGAGCTAATCAAAAACTGTTTGCCCAGCGCATTGTGACTGTCTCTATTTGAATGTTTTCCTGTGTAACCAACACTTAAATCCTAATGAAACCAGCTGAGCTCCTGCACTCCAGAAGCCCTTATCAGTGTGTGTTAAATTAGTCCTCTACAGAGTACACAAAGATAACCTAACAGCCATGACTCTCATCCAATGAACCTGCACAATATGTGTGGAGCTGCAGTATGAGATTGTCTAGTGCTGGTCAGTTAATCCAAATGCTCTGCTGATGGGTGGCCTGTGCTTCTTCTGTGTTCGACCATAACAGCTCCTGTTATTTCACTGATAGTGTTCATGTGGTCACTACCCCGCTGAAAAGACCAGCATGAGGCATAAATTTCCAGGCTGGTTTAAGATGGTTAGTGCTGGTTTGTGCTGGCCTTCCTGGTAAAGCACTACAAACAATGTCTTGCTGGCTAAGCTATACATTTACATGGTATACATTTTTAATAGTAACTGTGTTCCCTGGGAATCAAACCCACAACCTTGGCGGTGATTAATCAAGGCTCTAAAAAGTGAGTTAAAGGATTTCAACTTAATTAAGAATCTAGGCGAGGTCACCAGAACAGTAGCATCTTACCCACAACGTCTCAAGAAATGTTGGTCAAAAACATCTGGATCACCAAGTTTGCCATGTTTGAGAACAACAAAATATCCAGGAAAAGCACAGAGGATAATTTTCCTGTCTATATATTCAGCAGACTTCAAAAGACGAGCACATGTAGGCATAGGTATATGTAATACCCCATCTGCCTGTGGCTTCTCACAGACAACATGAAAACACCATGCATATTGAGCAACAAAGAGCTGCAACTTACACAATGTCCCGTCTTATTATTATTAAGCATATTATAATCAGGTCAAGAACAAGGCTAATCTGATTTGTGCCGTACAAACAGCATGAGAAAATCGGTTGAATTTCTGCAAAGAACATTATAAAACACAATATTTGGGGAAGATATGAAAACATACTCACACTCAACAGTTCCTCATTTTAAGGGGATATGTTCCAGGGCACACAGGAATCCTTTGTTACAAATTACGCACCAGCCTGGTGGGTATAAAAAGAGAAAACAGGCTATTAAATTTAGCGAGCACACCAACAGGGATGTTTCACAAAGGAAGAAGGACACTCCTACCTAATTTGAGGGAGAAAAGAAATAAAATAGGAGCTTTATGGTTCTCATTACAGGTAGGTTTGTGTTTATTATCCAGCTGGAGACAGTAAGGGTTGAAGGCATGAAGATGGTGGAGCTTTGAGACATCAAACACATGGGGTGTGAGAGAATGAGCGGAGAATTCTTTCTGCCATCGTTTTAAAAGGCTTGCAGAGAATAATACAGTAAGATAGGCTTGTAAACAAACATGACTAAACAAAGATAATGTGCGGAACGGAGGAGCAGATGCTGTCCCTTACAAATACGCTTGGGAACTATTAAATAAAACACCTTTCAGAGCACTGAGCATTTTCAGTGAGTTCAGCAGGTCTAGTCCATCAAGCAGCAATTTGGATTAGAGTTTGTGGATATGTACACTATAACAAATACAAGAAGAAAATGAAGCGCATTTCTGAAAGGAAATATCAGTAGGTGTCAGCAGTTAAGCTTTGGTTCTGTCACACTGCATCTACCGTACTGGATGCTGTCATGACACTCGTTATGCATCTTGTTTTTAGTACACACACCAATCAGAATTCAGCATGCAAATAAGTGTTAGAAAGAAGACCAATCAGAAATTAGCATGGAAATATTATGATGATGTCATAACTCACTTACATTTGAATGCTGCATTCCATTTATGCAAGTCAACAGATTTTAAAATTGCAATTTTAAATTTAATCATTACTCTACACTCTTAACAAAACAACAAGCAAAATGTATAGCAGAGCAAAGAGTGAAACTATCTGTTAAATGAATGGTGTCTGTATGTTAAGTGGTTTGGACTGAATTAATAGTAGAAATGATTACAGTTACGAAATTCAGAATGCACCACTAATGTGTTAGGAATATGAATACAGTTCTGCCTTGAACTGCCGAGATGATGTTGTCTTTAAAATTAAAATGGCAAAATATCACAAATTTCTGCTGTCATGGACATCATATAGGCTTTTAATCTCTGGCAAGTTTAATATCACACCAGCCTTCAGAAATTCCTCACAGCATTTCAAGGGAATCACTCTGACATGTCATTTAACTAAGATTCCAAAGAGCTTCTGTGGGGAGATATGAGATCAATATTCAAATTTTAACAACATTTGCATATCAAACTCTTTATGAAATCTTCTACGGCAGCAAGCAATTATTTAGAACATTTGAGAAAGCCATGGATGTGTCATTCTCACACACATACGCACCTGCTAACACACACACGCGCACACACAATGTCCAGATGCAGTTAAAGACAAGCTGTTTCCTCAGTATCATTATTCACACAGATGAGCATCATTTGCTTTAATCATTAGATGTTATCTTTGATGAAACTCAGTAGCACAAATGAGTAAACTGCCGACTGAGTGAGAGACATAATGAGTTGTGCTACACTGATTTCCCAGCTGAGCTGAGCTTATAGTTCTGCCCTGTAACCTCTTTTCTTTTGCCCTGTGCCTCCTACAGTGATATATAGTGTTCCTTTATCTCAAGAGCATGGCACCAGCAACACCAGGGCCAAGGGTTCAATTCCCAGGGGATGCATGGACTTATAAAATGTACATTACAAATGCACTGTAAGTCACTATGGATAAAAGACAAATGCATACAAAATATACATGCCTGCACAAGTCCTTACATGACCTGCTGGCTTACAATTCAATACTTCACAACAAGTTTGTCCATGAACTTGTAAGTGTTTTTTAAGCTAAGAAGTTGTTTGCACCTTGTTGACTCTGTGTTAGTAATTAAAATAGTCTGACATTACTGTGCAAGGCTTCAGTGACCTGGTGTTAAAAGGTGTGTTTGAAATTCACTTTGCTGCCATTAAGTGATTACAAATTTTTCATAGTTATTAAATTGTGCAGGTTGATTTTGCATTACACTTACATTGTCAAAATGCCTCAGGCAAAAACAAACAATTTATTATGAAGGACTTAAACCCATTAGCATATTTAGTGGAGTACACTCACATACATAAACAACTGGTGATAATGTCAAGGTACCCTTGTCAAAAAAATAAATATAAAATTCAAAGCATTGCTAAACCCTGTTTTGGCTTTTACCTCGATGGCACAACAACAAGACTCTAATAAACTAATAAATAATAAGACAAGGAACTTAAGACACAACATGGACACAACACAAAAAAAACATATACATCTAAAACAAAAGTCCCATTACAACAACTAATGGTAAACAATTTTGCAATTTTGATTCGCTTGCATTTAAAAAAAAAGTTATTTACATTTATGCATTTACAGGACAATGTTATCCAAAGCGACTTACAGTGCATTCAGGCTATACTGTACATTTGATCAGTATGTGTATTCCCTTGGAATCGATCCCACAACCTTTGCAATGCTCTACCAGTTAAGCCACAGAAACAGTCACCTTCAGTCGACTGATATCTTATTTTGTGCTGCTGTACATCCCTGCTAAGCCACCTGAACCTCCTTTAACCTCACCAGCAATAGATTTTCTAATAGCTGACCTTTGCCCATCCCACCTCACTAATACAGGAGAACCATTATCTTGACAGGCTACACAGAGCTTTGCCTAATTCAATTGTACTCTGTCCTTAGTCCCCATAACAGCATCTCATCCTTGTGCCTACTTCCTGTGTGAGCATTGGTGAATGATGGAGGTAATGAATGAGTCTACATCCATTATGGCTATGCAGGTCACTGTGTGCAGTAATATCAAAGCAGGGCGCACTGGGAAGGCTGAGAGCAGGAGAGGCCAGCAGCAGCCAGTCTCACTGATATATGGCATTGCTTCAGGCTAATGGGCAAATGACAAACCCACGATAATGCAATATGTTCACTTTTGGAGCAGACTGCCTTTCTCTACACTCCAGACCAACCCGTTTTGAAGTTCGGAGGGGGAATTGTGAGCATGTTTGACACTAGTAGATCTGAAGAGCTCTGATTGGAAGGAATAAAATTTCTAATCTATATGTATACACGTATGAATATATAAATATTACTCTATAGGTATGGTATGTATTGTACAGTCCAGTTTTTGATATACTATAGATAGTATTGTACTACTATGCTTTTTCAAATGTTGAATTTTTATTTGTATTTATTGTTGTTTTTTAGGCTTATCTTTATTTATTTTACTATATAATCGCCCTTTTTTGCATTACAATTAAAGAACATATGCCAAATAACATCTAGTTACATAGTATGGGTTACATAAATTAAACGCTCAGTGGATATATTAAAATACTTTTACTGTCATTGTTGGGGCAAGAGGGATGCAGATCAGAAAGAAAATTCAACAAAACAGGTGATGTTTGAAGGTGAAGCTGAGGGGATCAACAACAAGCCAAGAACAACAGAAATACTCCAACATGACGTTAACAATAAGCCTTTATATGACAAACGGCATTTAAAGAAACAATGATCTACTGTGTTTGTGAAGTAAACAAGAGTTTGAGTAGGATACATCACCCACACATGCTTCTTGGTGCTCAGTGTAACGTTCTGCAGTAAAGCAGCTTAGATCCCACAGCACAGCTCATCTGACACCCAGCCTGATCATGTGACACGGGTGAAAGACAAATGAGAAGCAGCGATGGCTCTGCTGGCTCATCTATTTACTACATGACTTGCTTTTGCAATGCAGACATAAATACTTGGGTATGTCGAAGGGTAGATCTGTGAGTTTGAGTTGAATTACTAATTTTGAAGCTCAAATAACTGATAAACAAGGTTTTGAATAGAAAAAAAACATGGAATGCTTTTTAGTGAGAGAATGACACTAGTGTGAACCCAAACCCTCAACATAATCAACACTTCACTGAGGGCCACTGATAGTGTTACATGTTCTTTGTTCTTCAGCTTTCAACAGACTATAGGAATGAAGGAGACAAAGAAATATTTAATGACTGATTTGGTGGTTAATCAGCAGGAGCACAGCAAGTGTAATTTCAGTCAATCAGATACAGTGGCTGGATCTTTGGAGGCTGAAATGATCCATATTTTATATTGTTGCTCTTTAGTAATACTGCATTAACCCCTTGACGCGTACGATCACACTGGTGTGATTAGAACGTTCAGTGGTCACGTGATCACCTGCTAAATTCAAACTGTGTTCAAACCAGGAATGGCGGTAAACGAGAGAGCGAATCTCTCAGCGCTTAATATGTGTCACAGTTGTTAGCGTTTTCAGTCACGTAATGCTTATTTGTTTCTTACATTTTAAATTATGCTGCACGATCACAGATAAATACAGATAAATATAAACACAAATACCAGTAAAATAAACATATAAAAGTTCAATTTTACCTCTGCGCTATACATTTATTTGTATGGCGCTTTTCATATACATCATCTTCTACATAGCGCTTCTATATATAGCCTGTATTTTTTATGAAACGGAGGCAAAAGCATTTTTCAAACAAAACGTTATGTTATTTTATATTTCACTGCACAATCACAGAAGTAATAGGAAAATATATATAGTTTATACATAACGGAGACAAAACAAACCTTTCAAACAACATGCGGTTATGTTTTATTTCTGTCAATCAATTGTGTAGAGACAGTTTGTCAAACACTTTTATGTTTCAAAAGAAGTGGATGAGCATGTTTTAAATGCAGCAGGGTCTGTCTCCTGGACAAATCGCGGTGCCCGTGATAACTTACCAATGTCCAACATGATCATTATAAAAGTTTGCACATATTTAACAATTGAAGAGATCTGAATCATTCATTTAACCGCGTATTTAAAAGTTTTATAAATATTTTGTATGAAATATAATTTTTTATATAAGCTGCAAGGCGCCACTGTGTAACATCACGTGGCAAGCTTACTGCGTCTCCATGGTAACTGGAGCGTGATTCATTGCAAAATAACAGTCGCATTAAAAAAATTTGTTTCTTTTGATGGTTGTGGTCGTCTCAACACATTATGGTTCACCAAATTTAAAAAAATAAAATCTACAAATATTATTCTTATTATTTTAGGGCACAAAAATTCACCAGTACACAGAGTTTGGTATATTTAAAACTGATACCCCAAAAACAATGTTTATTTAAATACAGAGACTTCAACAGCTTCAGAAAGTCTGCATGCCCCACTGACAGGTGTGAAGAGAGACAGCCCACAAGCTCTCTTGTGGGAAGTGCTCCGTTATTTCAAAATCAATGGCGTTCTCGGATAAAACTGCATGAGGATGAAAACTCGGGCCTCTCATGAAAAGCAGCCACTGGGGCAGCTTACAAGAGTTCTGTGTCGTAAAGAACCGTGTCATTCAGTTGCCTCATAAAACTCTCTATCGTCTCTCCACACAAAACCCACAGCCTTTATACTTAGCAAGAAAAGCTAAAAAATAAGAGGCAACTTCTCTTAAATATACTCTTTAGAGAAAAGTTATTCAGGATGCAACTATGCTGCATTTCTCATTCAGCTGAAGCCAGACAACCGCTTCCCAAAATATGTATTTCTTGTGTGTCCTTATGCATTGAAAAGGAACAAAGTCGCCACAAGCAGCCAGAAAATGAAAGATTATTGACATTACACTTACATTACAAAAAAGTCCTTTTCTGGATGTGGGACCATAATAGTACCATGTTTTTAGTGAGGATGTTAATACCATAGTATTCCCCTGTGCGTTTCATCCCAAATACATTAGAGTACCATTTAAATATCATATACCATGACATTACTATCTGATCACTGTACCATTGTACCATCACTATAAAGCACAAGATATATTGATGGCTGCTATATTATTTGTCATAAGTGGAAAAATGGAAAATTATTAATATACCATACCATAATCATATCATAATATTTTCAACAATACTGAGAGAAATGCTATATAGGACTACATCCCTTTTCCCCAAAGTACTTCTGTAGGGTCCATGTGATACCTGATTGTGATAAACAAAATTTCATCGGTGGACGCTCTGCTTGTGTAAGACACACTGCAGACACATAAATATCTGCTCTCCAGCAGTAAGAGATGAGTAAGAAAGCACTGAACTCGGCTAGGCCACAGAGTGGGCGTGCAGACTGGCACCTGTGACGCCAGCCTTCCAGCACATTATCACTGCTGGCGCACAAAGACAAAGACATTCATGCACCTTCCATGAGACGTCTTACTTTAGAAGAAGGTCAGTCTACGGCATATTCACAGACATCACAATCAATTACACTGTCCTACCAAACATAATGTGACAGGATTCCAGCGATAAGCAATTTGTCTGTCTACACTGAAAAACGAAAATGTAATGACACTACAGAGAGACAGACAATCTTATCATATTTTACACACACACAAACACTTATATCATTTAAAATTTTAGTAAATATATAAATTATTTTTAAACTGAAAGCGATTCATTGACATAATGCATGCGTGTGTGTCTGTATTTATATAAAGATGTGTGGAGCCGTTTAGAACCAATGAGATTTCACTGTCATATTACCCAAACGACATTTGCCTGCTGCGTCTGACAGCTTTGAGCTTTACTATTTTTACTATTATGCTCCCCTCACTTTAACCACCAATCAAACAAGTACTTTTTCTTAGCTTGTATTCTCCCTAATTGGGAAGCATGTGACCACACAAACAACGTGCCCCCCGTTCACCCCTATGGCCACATCTCCTAACCTCCAACAGGCTCTTCATCAGCTTCAAGGGACAGCTCACCAGAAAATGCCAAAGCATGACATATACACAGACATTTCTTTAATTAGATAAAAGGCCCTGCACCCCCACACGCCAAAAAAATAGTTTCTATTTAAAGATTTGCAATGACCCAGAGCCTGAGTAATAATGAGGGTACATGAAGCTTAAATCCCACGGCAGCACGCCTGCTGAGCTTTTCCTCTGACCCCACAAGACCTTCCCCACACCTCTGGATGCCCGCGTGAGTCACACAAGCCCAGCGAACAAGTGTGCGAGCGAGGCCACAGCAAAACGAATCTGCTGTTCTATTTCAAGTAATTACACTCCGTCATAATGATGAATAAGAAAACAGCAGGAAGCCATGGAGTTTTCTATAGACACATGCTAGAACTTCCATTTAATGATTCACACACCCTGTAGCCTCATTCTGATGTAACCGTTCTTAATGCAACAACACTGATTGTGCCAGACCACACTGACTGCGCTTCGATGGCAGAGCTGGTGCTAATGGCATCATTGCATGCTGGCTGCTTTTCAAATTTTTAATTGAAAATGGTACAAAGGCTTTCAGTATGGGCTGGGCTGTCAGTTATCCTGTTGATGCATCCCTCTGTTTCATAAAGCAATTTTGATGCTACATCACAGTTGTAATCTCCATGGTGGAAACAAAAAGCAGCAAATCCTTGTTGCAATGTAAAATCAGCTTCACTCATTCGAACAATGTATATATTGGGTTTTTTACAAATCATAAGGGAAAAACAAACATACGATACAGAAAATGCATCATGCATCACACACACACACACACACACACATAGAAAGAATGAAAGAAAAATAAATATGTAAAAAACTACCTTGATCCCCCATGTACTGTATACTTTTCAAGACATCTTCAGGGGCATCACACCTCAGACTAGAATGCATCAGCAAAAACACTGACAGACGTGAGATTACACACAATTAGACATCGGGCGAAATGGCTGTGGACTAAAAGCATCGGGTCTCGTACAACTAGGCATCAGGTGAAACAGCCTCATCGAGCAGAATGGCTTCGCTTAACCTTGTCCCTGTACTAATGCTGAGGCCTGAGATGGTGTTCAAATGTACACACTGCCCATGTTTATACAATAAATAAATGAAACAAATACATTTTTATTTTTTGTTTTGGGGAAATCTTTGTTTGAGTGTGGATGTGCTGGGCTTCTTTAAAATAAATACCACTAATATTTTGCTATATAATGCAAAGACATTTATACATTTTTCATACAAGTGTGGTTTAAATGACCACAAACTCTGTACTGGATTGACTCTGTACTGTAGACACCTCTTATACTGTTCCTTCTATGTATAGTTTTTCATTATATAAATAACACTTCAGTGCCATTGTTAAGCTATAGCATCTGTAGGAACAGTGGTAGAAAGAGGTTACAGTAAAATAAGATTTAACAGTTTGCTTACAATCTAACATCTGTCCAAACTTTATAAGTGTCTATAATAAATGGACTGGCAGTTGTTTTCTGTGAGTAACTCATGGAAATAAAAGTGTACAGCAGGAAAAAGGACACTTTCAATTTGTAATTCCTTAATTTGTTGCCATGCAAGACAGTCGGCATATTCTGCTTGCCAAATCCATATACTGTAGCTGTTATCTGGGCTACACAGTAAAATAAACTAAAAATAAGGAACTGTGGCTCTGTTTTACAGAATGACCTAAACAGACATAGTGTAACCTGTAGTACTTTACATCTCCAAGTAAATCTTTGAGTCTTTCTAGATGTCTAACACAACATTTTACGTTAAACATTTATCTTAATGATTTATTTATTAATAAGACATGTGGATCTCATGTGTGAGCTCACTTTTTCAGCATGTAAATATTTAGAAACAAAAAATACAAAAATAATTAAATCATATAATAATGAACCCCTAACTAAACTATTTATTTATTAGTATTTGGTTCTGAACAGGGCACATTCACCTCTCTGATGTTAAGTGTGTGACACTTCATCTTTGAAACACAGAATTATCTCAACTAAAGACTTTACGTTCAAACTCTTAGCGTTTCTTGGCAGTATATATTTTCTTTTTGCCAGAGGAGTCAGCAATAATTAGGCCTCTTAAGTAAGTCTTCAGTGATTCTTAAAGTACCCGGGAGAAGGAGAGCTTTCATTCAGATTCTAAAAAGTCCCAATATTTGTATTTAAGAATGTCAAGAACCCAGATTAATAAAAGATTATTAAATCAACATTTAAAGCCTCCTGTGTGACCTTCCACAGTGGAACAAACCTACTGAAAGAGGTCAAAGAGCATTTAGTATTTCTGTCCTCTGTGCAAAAGATAAAGGTCTATTCTTGAGAAACTATTATGTGTAAAGGAGTAAAAATATAATTCCGAAACTTATTGAAAACCTTTTGTTTGTCTTTCAAATCTCATTCGGCCATTACAAACCTTGACGCTACTGCAGACTGAATCAAGATAATGGAGTTACAGGATCATCTGTCCACTGGGTCAAGTACCAATCTGAAATTGCCTCCTATAAATGTAATGGGCAATGGGAACGTAAAATACAAGTCACAAAAGAATAAACTTGGCCTGTGGTTTTATGATGCTATAACCTTGTCATCCATCCACCAAACATACTAGACTTCTAAAGACACAGGCAAGAGGGCTTGTTGGCAAAGAAATGTGAAAGCACCCTTCAGAGGGGAGTACTTCATAGGGAACCTATGTATTGCACAGGAATGTGTGAAAGAGCACTGAGGTGCTTTCGTGAGTCAAGGCACCCCATGATGTACCAGAAAATGCTGCATATGTTGTCTATACCAAGACCTGTCACTGTAAACTAAACTTAAATGAGTCTATAACACTGTCTGAACTTCTTTTCATTCAACACTTTGTATTTACATTGTGTAATACACCTGACTTGTTATTTCTCCAACAGAATCCTATAGCAGTCAACATGTAATTTAATGACACATAATTTTAAGTCCCTTTCTATGTTGTTTTGAACAAAACTCATTACTGGGTGGCAGGGAAGTTACACCCATGACTGGAAGTCCACCTAGTTCCTTTAGCAATTTGAACTCTGGGGAAATAAATGACATGCAGATGCTAAGCGCCTCTCTTATGAACCCTGTATTAGCATTACTGCCTTTCTCTAGTTATTTGATATATTCAAATTTTGCTTCACATACTGCTGACTGCATATTTTATGTATATTATAAATGACTGTCAAAAGAACAGTACATATATAGTATATATATCAAAATATAATATCAAAAACAACAGAGAACAATGACCAGAGAGAAGAGAACACGATTAAGTCTTTTCCCGCTGGGGCCCATTCCACTCACAGCAATGGGGCAAAGAGTTGCATTCAGTTTGACCTTTTAATGCACAGCCCACAAATGTCACCCGGCCTACTGCTGAAACCTGTGCATGCTTGCATGGGCTCCACATCTAATCCACTGTACTAAGTGGAAAACAAGAATAAATATGCATACAAATGGCACACAAACATTTAAACTAACATGCATACAAAAAGTGTTGCAACTTCATTCCATTTTTTTAATTTAGAGTAGACAGGTTGATTGTTATACAAATAAATTAATAAACATTGGGTTTGGTCTTATCTGGTTCTGAAAAAGATGAGCAAAATCTCCAAAGATTGATTAAAAATGATTGTTTTCTCTCTTGGGGAAGATGACCCCTGAATGGGATATATTTAATCCCAGTGTGACCTAGATTTTGAGTAAAAGATCAAGGAATATGACATTTATATTCGGTCCAATCTAATATATCTAAATCTATGTACAGCAAGACACACTTCCAACAAATGCATGTTGAGCAGAGTGTAATCTAACTTAAGGCTGTGCCATTTCACAGGGATTAGACTTGCGTCTAAATTGTACACAAAACCTTTGTTCAGACTTTACTGTAAACATGACGGCCGCTAAACCCACTTCATATGAAAAGTAAAGGCATTATAAAGTTTATCTGAGGATATGCACATCGGCCCGCTGTGCTTACAATACTGTTACCCAGCATCCCTCGGTAGGCCAGAATCTGATGTGATTAGAGGCTTGAGGGATCTCCAGCTCGCTCTGACTGGATGCTTCTTCCCCTCCTCTCATTTCTCTAGTCTACTAGTCCCATTTCCTGCTGTCACAAGCTGCACAATAACAACAGAAACCAGACAATATTGTGATTGGTTCTGGGAAATCCTAAAGGGTCTGTGGAAGAACTTCTAGGAATAAATGTCGCTTTCTCTAAGCCCATATTGAAACCCTGAGATTCAAAGTCTAATTTAAACTTGGAAAGTTTTACAATTTTGGAAAAACGTAAAACAAACAAATGTTATAATATGAAATTAAGATTCTGCATTATTTCTAGCTCACTAATCAAATAAGCAAAATTGCAACATTGATCATGTTAATTTCTACAATTAACATGTTACAAAAGGTAATAATTGTTACAAAAGGTCTGATTTCCTTACTGTTATTGAAGCACACAAATAAGTTTTGGATCATTCTTAAATCATGCTGAGATAACATGGAAGACCAGGTTTGGCACAAACTTTTACATTTACATTTATGCATTTGGCAGACGCTTTTATCCAAAGCGACTTACATTGCATTATACTATACATTGATTACTATACATTGAGTATGTGCAATCCCTAGGATCGAACCCATGACCTTGGCGTTGTTAACGCCATGTTCTAACCACTGAGCTACAGGAAAGCTGTAGCTCATACCGGTCGATGCCAGCATGTTTGCATGCATCTTTACAGCAAAAGAAGAATACACCAAACACTTAAAAAACAAACCTGCAAGTTGTATTATGTTACCGTATCACAAAATAACCTGTTTTAAACCAATATTCTATTGTTAAATAGGGAGATATAAAATCTGCTATAGTGAGTCCAGGTACGGTTGGCACAGATTTGCAGACTTTCTGTTTCTGAGTGTACGTTTACACAACAATGTGCCTTTGCGTTTATCGTGTACAGATAACGGCACCAGTACAGATGACAGCCAAAATTATCTCTGTTCACACAGATCCACAAAAATGAGGCTGTATTATGCATGCTAGACCAGTAGTTGGTGATGTCACTAGACAGACTGAACTGCCCCTAAACGTGAGAGTGTATTTACTGTCTTTTAAAATCCAGAGGGAAAAACTATAAAGAATAAGACACATGCAAAAGTCAGTCTGCAAAAGGTTCATCATTGGTTCAAGGATATGGAACACATGTGCAGTTACCCAGGAACCTCTGCTCATCCATACACCTGCTACTTATCCATCTCTCCTTTTCCACTTCCTTCCAGCCACTGTGACAGAATCTTTCTCTTTCCCATGTGAGGACTCCCCCACTCCACGATGTCTCTCTGTCTGCAGTGGCCCAGTTAGAGCTAGATTATTCCGCTTACATCATCGCATTTCTCTGCATCTCCAACTGTCTTTTGTGCCACCCCAGCTACTCTTGATCTGTGTGTGCGCATTAAAGTCTCTCGGATCTGCCTGAGTGAGCTGCCCCAGAAGTATTCATATTAATCTGAGGTGTCACACAAGGTCCAGTGTCACCACATCCTATACAGAGACAGCTTACTTATTCTATACAGCCATACCATATACTCTAAGCATTTTAAAGTGTTTAAATTTTAAGTGTTTTAATATACATTTAATACAAGTTAGAAAGATTTCTTTTGCACCAAGTAATTTTTGGCGATTTTGTAATTCATTTTTATGATTATACTAACATTTAAAATTATATAGGCTATTTATAATAGCTGTGCCTTTAAGACTTCTATGTAAATGGCCTCTCGGCATGTGAAATAAGTAATAGAACTTTGCTTGGACATTAACCTGGTATATGTGGCCAGTCGTATGTTCACCCCTTCGGGTTTCTGGAGTCAGAACTTCAAAGATTTTAAATCTGGTTCTTCAAATTCTTTCGACAGTAGAGCCATTTTGGACGTTATGTGTTTTAGAAAGTTACAGTACGCACGCTTTCTCACAATCAAATTAAATCAAAACTTTTTTGAATAAAGAATACCTTTCAGTAGACTCTGATAATGTGTTATTTTGCGTAAATTCAAAGATGAAAAAAGTCACATTTTTGACACTTTGTAGACTGCTTATGTTGCCCAACAACCCCATGTAAATCCATTTATTGTAAAGCCTCCTTCATATAATACTTTCATATTAAGTTTATTATACATATAATACTTCTAATTTCACTGGTAGGAAGCACACATGCACTTTGTGAGTCAAGGACAGACAGAACTGAACAGTTATGACGTGCAGTCAATTACTCTGCTGACATTTAGAATGAAGAACGGGGTCTTTATCATTTCCATTATTCTCACCCTAAGGATGCCAGAAACCTCAGCCAACGGGGGCGTGGAGCCCTCTGAATGCCCTTCTTAAACAAAAGCTGGCTTTTCAACACGCTTCAGAACACACCAAATCTGCGTAATCATTTTGTGCAAAATTCCACTGTGGTTCATAAGAAAGCCTGCATCCCCCTCATCATTCTGATGACAGCGAGATCTATAATGATAGGGAGGCACAGCTGGCATCCCAAGATTATGCCAACAGATACGCCACCATGGCAACATCTGTTTTATTTTAATGATTAATGGTCGCAGGAGTGAGAGAGATAGAACTGCATTTTGACGGTAATACAAAGAAACGGTTCTTCTAAAATTCCATTCCAGTGTCAATTTAGAGAATTAACAAACTAAACTTATTTAGACATAAAAGAACATTTTCTTTTTTATGGTCCAATTTTTCATCAGATTTAACAAATTAGAATGTAACATTTTCCATTTCCATTTTCCACTCCTTTCATTCACAAAATGATGAATATAGATGAATATCATCACCCATATTCGCTCACCAGATTCGAAATCAACAGATCTGCCGACATACAGTGTGGAAACATCACAGAAGTGATGCATATTAAAATAATTTTTTTTATTAAAATATCAAAGACAATTCTCTTATGTGGAAGTACATATTCATAACAATATGCTGTCCACCTTTGTAATGAGTTTACAAAGGGGACAAATGGAAGAGGGATAAAGCTAACACAAGACCATAAGGCTTTTTGAAGCAGAAATTAACTTAAATCAAGTTAACAAACATTTGTAAAGGCAGTTAAATAAAACTGGCCATTACATACCTGATACTAATTGATCTGTCAGGTTAATCAAAACCAATTTATTTTGGTTTTATATTTATATTTTGGTTTTAAATTTACCAATTTAAAACCCAGCAAACTGAGTAAATTTAATTTACTCTATTCTCAAACTTCTAACCTTACGTTATTAAATTATTATATGATATTTAAAAATGTATAAAAAGGTCCTGTCACATTGGAGCAGGTTCTTCACTTGTAAAATCTTTAATTAACCTAAATTGTCTTGTGGATGTATAGTTGAACAATTAAAATTCTGAAATATTTAAATCTTCTGCTTACAGCAAGCACATAGTAACTCAAGCAATTAAAATAGGGATTATTAGCATTAATTAGAATAGATACAGTTCTCTATACTTGTTAGAAGCCTACTGTATGAGAAATCAGTTATTTTAGATGGAATACTGTGAAATACACAGTTCCATGAAACTACAACATGCCTTTTGTAGGTCTTTCCATTGCTGCGAAGGCGACTCAATTGTGAATTACTGATGTTGTAATTGTATTCTCAAAGCAAGAGCAGGCATCGAGCCCCTTTCCCTGCTGTGGCCATCTGGTGGGATGGCCCATCCACCTTTCCTCTGCTTGAAGTGGACTACCTGGTGAAGAAACAGGCTCGACTGGCTGCAAGCCGGCAAAGATTCACTATTCACTATATATGCACAACTCTTCACTGGTAGTGACAGCACTAAATAATGGTAGTCTAGAAATTTCAAAGTAAGATAACCAGACAGCTTCACAGGTGCATTAATTACTGCCTCAGGATCACTGACTGGTCTAAAGGCTGTACTTCTAATTGTATTTAATAAGTTGACCTCCTCTGTGTTACATCTTCTCATTTACTAAAACTAATGGCATGAATAAATGATCCCACAAGATAGCAAATCATCCAAACGCGACAGGCTACAAATCTAACACTCAATGTTTTCTGTCATCAGAAAACACCTGATTAATCAAGTAATTTTGTTTGTTTTAGAGGGAAGCCCAGTTTGAGAGGAGCTAATATACAGTGTTATAACTCTAGAGAGAACAACAGCTAAATTGACCTGTATACGGCTAATTAAAGCACACATGTGTATGTGTGGAGTATAAAGGGGTTTTGTGACTCATTAAAGCAACCAACTATTTTCCAGCGATTATGATAAAACTGCTGTGCTGCTTGCAACTTTTTCCCCAACGCGCACAAACAAGGCCTTAGGTGCGCTGGAAAGTGTTCATTCAACATTAGTACACACCTGAAAATGGCCTCATCGCACCTCAGACATCTGAAATACAGCTAATTTAGCTGTCCTTTAGTTAAATGGTAGACAAAAAGCACCTAAGCTCTTAAACCTGTGGAAACATCTTCCACAAATGAGCAGAAGAGTTTATTTCTCTTTGTGTCTGTGGCAATTAAATTACCCCCATTCTTCATGTTGGCGCAAAGTGCAGCACAGACAGACACAGAGAAAGAAAGAAGAACAGAAGAGAAGTGGAACAATCTCAGCAGGATATTTTGTAACAGTTTATAATTTATCTTCTCTAGCCTCTGGTTCTGCGTTTCCTCAGGCCACCTGCCTGCTGCATCTCTCAGCAGAGCAGCTTTGCAAATAAAAGAGTTCCCTAGTTCTACCCAGGCCAATAGTAATCCTACACATTTAGACACAGCCTCAGAATCTCCAATCTAATAGCGAATAGCATTACTTTCACTGCCATTGTGTCCTCATGACCTCATCAAGGGCTTGATGTCTCAGGTGTAGTTCTGACTGTTCACAAAAATCAACCCTTAGCTGGTCTTGACCTGCTTTTTCGTCTTGACTTTAATCTTAACCGTGAACAAAAACATTATGTTGTGGTTTAAGCCTCATCCTGCTTTCGTTTATAAACATGAATGGCTCCGCAGGGTTTAATTTAACGATAATGAAAACAGCTCTGAGGGACAGAAATGCGATCCATTAAAACGTTGACCTCAGTGTCGAGCATTCAGACGATTAAAGACAAAATAAAAACACGCCATGACACACACTTTCATACTCATAAAATTCGAGAAAACTAGTTGAAAAATGCAGATGTGACCTATGAGGTTAATACAGTACAGCGTTTTTAATAGACTGTAGGACAATGCCTCGCAGCCTTGGTTTCATTCACAACAAATTAGCCCTAACTAGCGTCCACAGATACAGTCAACACAATGAAATTAAAACAATCGAGTGATGTGGCAAATGGCCAGAATATGAAGGCAGGTAAGCACAAAGACTTGACAACAAGACAGACTTGTGCAAATTTCGGTGAGGCTTCACACGTACATCTAACAGGGTGAAGTGAGCGTTGAAGAGCTATCGTAACAACACACAACTGCTAATTACTACAGCACATCGCTACTACACTCAATAGCATAGCATCATACTGTAAAAATGCCAAGTATTAAATATGAGAAGGGACAAACACATTTTGTTTTTGTTTGGGGTTCATTAAACAGGTGAATGTTTGCAAATATTTCATTCTGAACAGCATTACAGGTTAATAAGTAAACGGTTTGGGACAACCAGAAAAAAATAATTTGGCTTGAGAGGAATTAAGTGAATGTCAAACAGCTAGTTATTAAAACATAAATAGTTAAAGCCACTTTAATATTACATTTTTTAAAGTGTAAGAGACATATTAAGATTATTGTATTCACTGGCTAAATTAAAAAGCTTTGGTTCATTCATTCCCTCCAGAATTTATTTAGACACACCAGACGCTGCAGGATAAAATATGACCCTGGTGAAAAAACAGATTTAAACAGCAAAAGTTTAGTACCTAAAGCAATGGCTGCATGAGGCATCCAAATTAGATTCGTTATCAACATGTAAAAGGATGATTTGTTTTAATAAAATAACTCGAGCGATTATTTCCCTAGGCTGTGCTGAGCAATGATAGAGAGGAAGAGTGAGTATTGAAAAGTTGCATAGTCAAACCATTAAAAAAGGCTGGGGCTTGATTTTTTTTTTAAATAACTCAAATTATTTTTCAATCACAACAGGCAATTATACAAGTTTAAAAATTAATGGATTTAATTTCTCAGGAACTTTTAACATTAACACCTAAAGGTCCTGTACATTACATACCTTTGCAAATAACTCATAATTTACTACACACATGATTACTATACTAACTTTAAATAGCTCATTGATTTTAAGACCATAAAGTATTTTTATCTTGTGTCATAGTGCTCCTTAGGAGAGCTCATTAAAGCAGCTATTCTAGTTCTGGGCTAGCACCTTCATTATCAATTGAGACCAAAATAATGAGTCTGTGCCTGTAAAGAAATAATTAAAAAGCCAAAGAACTGATTAGCAATGAATACATATAGCCCGTTCAGGAAATGCGTCAGTGAAACATTGTATAACAGGCTGTTTCCAGGCAACACACAACTCTGCCCCTCAACCATGGACACTGTGGTCTTAATACACGTTTCCCTCTGATCGTTTTATTCTACCTATACGTTCCTGCCTAGTGATTTGACCACAGTTTTAAGGCAGTAAGTGCAGGTGTGCATAAACCATAGTTTTATGCACAGTAGGCTGCTGTTCCATATTCTGTATGTGCTATTAAGAGCGTAAAGTACTGTAAAGTACATGTTGTGCACAAAACGTAGACTTCATTTTAAAAAAAAATTTCTTAAAGTAAATCTGGAGGAAATTATCATGCATGTGCTTCTCAGTTATATACAGCAAACTATGAAAATGCTAAAGAATTACTGACTGCAAAGCTACTTGTAAAATTAGACTTCCCATTAGGTGCACAGAGCAATATTTAACGTAAGGGTAACTTAAATATCTGTGTAATGTATTATTGCTAATTTCCAGCAGTGCAGCTTGATCGGTAACATAACAAATCCATTAACAGGGGCAGTTCAACCCAGTCAACAGAGCAAACAATTCTCTAGATTGTATTCATTTGGCAGTATCCTAAACCGCTACAGTAGTAGGCTTGATGCCAATCTGCCCTTGCACTTTTGTCTTTGCCTAGCCCCGTTCTGGCAGACCAGCCTCCAGTCTCGTGTGGAGTAGTGGAGGTTACCTGGAACAGGCAGGGTATTGGTCGTACAAAAAGCTGAGAGGTTGTGGCGCTCTGAACGGGAGGCTGTGAGGAATAACTGCATGAGTCTGTCTGATCCTAGTTGAGGAAATTCCAAATATAGCCAAAGTCATATCACATTCACAGCAATCTCCAAATGATGTATATCCATTATGAAACAACACAGGTAAGGTTTATAAATGGTAGGTTGATGTTCTTTGAAATGCGAAATGTTTCTTTTTGTTTGCCATTAAGGGCATCTCACTGGGACTAGTCAATTTTCAGCCTGAGGGAAGTGTGAAAGAGAGCTGCTAAGCCATCATGCAGAGTAACACGAGCCTTATACATTTATCTCCCATGCACGATCTACTGCTTCAAAACACTCTAATATAGTTCAAGACATTGAGCGTAACAGCGCAATGTTTTGTCTGCTGTAATAAGACTACATGTGACCTACTAGTGAACTGGGAGGCCCAGAGAAGGTAAAGAAGTGTCCCGGGGGGTCAGGCAGGTGTGTGTGATCCAGCAATACAGTGCTGAGAAAATGAGAGAGGATGGATCTGTTAAACTGTAAGGACTTGCATTGGAGTTGGTGAAGCTCCTTACTGATGATGATTTGAGCCATTTGCCAAGTGTTCGTTATACCATCAACAACAAAATGTTATGTTTTGAAACATGTTTTTTATACATAAAAACAAGGTACTCCTTTTGCACAGTATATAAACAGAATATCTAAATATGCAAATAAACACATACATAAATACATTTATGAACGCAAAAACACATTAGTATTCTGGTTGGGTCCAGAAGTACTATTTCCATTCATCTTTTTCCAGTGGGAAATCTTCATTAAAAGGCTCTAAGAACTAAACCAGCTCTAACTTAAATCCTATAATTGCAATGTGCAACGTGAACAACATCAAATTAGTCATATTAAATGTGATATAAAGGACAAACTACTGATTTAAAGATACTATAAGTACTCTATAAGTTAATACTCTAAGATACTCTATAAATACAGAAACGATTTATCTTAAATGTATTGCAATAAAATAAGATGTACACAAATATATACAGTAGTTTGAGAGTGTAGCGAAACCAAATCAATCACGTCATTCACATTGGTTCATAGGAGTGAGCTCATGCTTTCTGCAGAGCTCTGTGGTTTGATGCAATTCTCTGATTGGTTGGATCTTTCACCGCAGAATCATGGGTAGTGTAGTGTAGCTCTTCACCAGTAATTCAATCACAAACAATGATTTCAACATAACGCACATGGAACACCAGCTTCAACACCAGAATATACCATTGATAAACAACCTGGATCTTAGGGTAGGCATGTTTGTAAAGCATTTTAACTTGCAAAACCAGATGTATTCATATTTATATAGGAGATAGTGCTATATTCAAGCTACATTATAGCTTTTCACACCATTCATGTCGCCGCCATGATACAAATAGGTCATATATAAGAGTACATATATATACCTCTCTGTATACCTGTAGTTATGACACATGGAACAGTGTGTTTTGGTGATTCACATCTGTGACGTAACAGCAGTGCTATACAAGGCAGAACATTTTTCAGTGAATCATCCTGCCACCTCCACAGCACAAATACCACCTGTTTCAGAGTGCAGAGGGCTGTAAACCTCAGGAAATCACACAACTGTCCTCATTAGGATGTAAACTCCTACAGTCTTGCAGCTTATTCTAAACCCTCTACTTACACTCTTCCTTCACAACGTCCAGCGTTATTAATATTAAGACGCCGTATTAAAATAAGATAAATTAACTCACAAATTGCCCTCAGTGGAAACACAAAGGGTGATTTTAAGAAAATTTACAAAGAAAAGTTACATTTTGCAATAATGTGACATTTCTCCTGTCATAAATCCACTCACGCTCATGAATTACTTATAACTATCAATTAACATCAATTACACTATCACTTTTCAATTCATGTGAATTAACAAGGGACCGATTCAAACACTGGTTTTTTTTAAACAGTCACACATAAAGAAAGAAGCATTCGCATAAAATAATAATTTCAGGTCAAGTCAACATTTCTAGCTTAAGTGAACTGGCCACAGCATTACAAGATTAGAACATTAACAATTCATACAATAAGAGATCACAGGCCATTTAGAATAGCAGCACATATCAAGTTTTGGAAACTGAGAAGTGGCGTTTGAAAACATCTGAAATAACTGGCCATGATAAAAGTGTGGCAGCTCAACTGAATGAAACTGGCCTCCTCTCACGGAGACCGTGTCCTCATTGTCCTCCCTCATCTCGCGCATCATACCGTGTCCGACTAAACTGTGTGGAACGGATTTCAGTGGGACCACTTATTGGCTAATAAAGATGAATATAGCATTACAGCATAATAGCAAACCATGATCGGATATTCAAGGTGCCCTCAGAGCGTATTATTTTAAAGTGATTATTGCCTTTAATTGAGCTTTATGGAACACTTCCTAACTGGATTATTTCATTCCTATTACCAAACATAGCCATCATCAGCCTATTCTCACTGATGCCAGTCTGGGCAATGGTGTAGCTCAGCAGACTCCTCTCTCTCCCTAGGGTGATGCAAACCGAGCACTGCTATGTGACAGAGATAGCTGGGTGGCTGGGAATCTATTGACAGCCACGTATTGCAAATGTTCAATGCTGGAATCAGGTGTTTTTAGCCACTTTGCATGACGCTAACTGCAAAGTTTAAATGAAAAGATTTGAATAGAATCTCAAATTAGATCTGTATATCTAGGCTTCACATAAAAGCAAACCAGACGCTATTTCAAGCTTAATAAAAAAGCTGTTGAAAAACAAAATCACATTGTTCTCGGGCACTTGACACAGTGGACTGACTCAGATCTAATAATTCTCATATGCATCCACCTCCGCAGTCTCTCTTTCTCTCTCTC
Source organism: Botia almorhae (assembly GCA_036877575.1). Taxonomy (NCBI): domain Eukaryota; kingdom Metazoa; phylum Chordata; class Actinopteri; order Cypriniformes; family Botiidae; genus Botia; species Botia almorhae. Next base: position 2,358 of record JAZGTJ010002816.1, on the reverse strand, counting down.
CCTCTTATTTAAGATATGGCTTTTCGTTCTCCCCTGATCATGACATTAAACAACTAAATTAAATGTACTCCAAGGACAGAATAAGATTCGCGTCAAAATTGAGTTGAACTGTATTATGATGAAGACACTGCAAATCCAGCCTTTCTCATATGACTCTTACCAGATTTAAAAACGCCATCACGTTTGTGAAAGATAAATGGGATTTCACAGATTTCAACTGTGAGAGCTCTGGTTGGGGGGAGCAGAGGTTTATTTTTAGGGACCGGGTTTACGCTACTCTTTCATTTAGAGTCATTAGTATGCTCTTCATTTTAACCATCTAAAACTCTTCCCAGCGTGTTTTATCATAACCGTGGTCGGAGACAATCATATAAACATATAATGCCACAAACGGTTTTGACGTTTGTGTTATCTTAAGCGTAACGTATCATACAACACACAACAGATACTTGTGACGCTTTAAATGCCTTTATACCTTCCAACCGAAGTTCTTAAGTCGATAAAAGCAGTTAAGACAAATTGCTGTATCACATATATGGACAAAATAAACAAGCAAACAGAACAACTAATAAATCGAAGACACTCTTATGCAACAACCAAATAAATAAATAAACTTCTCGTATATTGAGGCGCCACATCACGCTGCCAAATTAACTGTAATTTTAACACCTGTTCACAGTCTCATCGCACTTCAGTAACCGTAAAATCATTCTCAATTTGCACCAATGTGACACAAACAATGTCCCTCCTAACTGGTGTAAACGCGTCAAGATGCGGGGGTTTTGGCAAGGTGTCTCATTAAATACTTCAACTACCTGCTTCAAAACAGCTGATTTTATATAGCGACATTTACTGTAGCTGATTCTTAGTTTATAACGTTGATGCATATTTCTACCTGTCACCAGTCCTTGTCTCACATGCATCACGTCCCTAAATACGATACCAAATAACAAAACAGCTTTAGAAATTAAGTGCACAGCTATTTTAAACACAGACGTTACAGCAAACGCGACAAAACCTGCAGCATCTGCGAAACAGTATTTGAGTGGCGTGGTCAACAGACAGACACAGCGTGTTTTAGTCTACACAAGTAATGCCATTTGCAACAAGAAAACAATCAGATTATTATTGTTAACAAAGCTTTAATTTATTATAGTATAGAAAACGTTACCTTTTGCTGTAAACCAGTCACAATTCATAAACACAGCGTGACGTAAATCCTTAAGCGTCGCTAAAATAAAGAAAGAGCTATACAGAGAGAATGCAGCTGGATATGATACTGGAGTCTGTCTGCTCCGCACCTGACAGTCGGCTCTTGCTGCAGCGAAGGTACGTGTGCTGTTCAGTAATGCAAGGACACAGTGAAAATGCGTTCTGGATTTGGCAAGCGTACACTAAACAACTTACTACATGTTGAGAGTGGGGTTTCAATGAATGTTAAACCATGGAATTCAAATATCCTACATGTTTTGCTAAAGCATGAATGATGTACTGCCTACATTACGATATGTTTTCTAACGTAAAGTAATTTAAAGTAAATGTAAAGTATTAGGGTAACATTAGGTTGTAAACTAAATTACTAAATGTATGATAGCGCTAAATTGTTTATATGGATAATTCTGTGATAGTGTGATATAGATTATAGATTAAGATTATTGATTATTGATACAGATTAACGAATCTTAACCGATTAACAGAAGCATTCTTCGTTGTGTTTTGATTTTTTTGGTCTTTTTAAAACCACATTTAAAAGGTTAATTAGTTTAGTCAATGCAGTTAAAACACTGTCATGTTTTTTTGTAAACCCACAAACATACATACAGCATTCAATTATTCTGGTTGTCATTCTATTAGGTATCCATGCCTGGTTTTAGCGTTTGCCAACCGGATACGCTCCGTCACACACCATCGTTATATTGGGTAGTAAACGCGCCTAACTTTAATTCCTGAAAAGCAAACTGACGTCTTTAGCATCTAATTCTTTAGTATGTATATAGAGTTAGTGTCCTCAATAATCTTACATGCTTGCTAGATTTAAATATATATATATATATATAAATAATAAATAAACCTTAATAAACATTTTCTTTGACAGACATCGGAATCTCATATTCCTAATAAAGGGTGTCGTGATCCAACTAGCCTCATGTAAATTCCATGAATATACAGAATTGAGGCTTGTAATTAAATATGGAATATGCTCATAGCACATCATTTCGATAACAGATATGGAAACCTTTGGCTAATGTATTGGATGTGTTCACACTGTCACAGCTGGGTGCATAAAGAAGGAGCTAATACTTGTCAAATGTCAATCCAATACAGTTGATCTAATCTTGTAAGTTGTCATAAGTTACC
>JAZGTJ010002815.1:19564-39517 GCA_036877575.1 Botia almorhae | reverse complement strand
CACACTCACAGATCTCACAGTCTCTCCAGATAGGTCAAATATATATAAAATAATAATAAACAATGTTGGTCAGGCTCAACATCTGAAATAGCAGTTGCTGGTTAGAGTTGACCAGCTGGAAGAGAGGCAGTACTGTTTCTCGTCTTTCAAGCTGGCTCCCATCTCTCATCATTCTAGTTTCTGACCTCCTTCATCCCACTTTCTTTGTTTCCTACTCATGTCTCTCCCCCTCCCTCCCTCCCTCCCTCGCTCTTTCTCCCTCGCTCTGGCTGTGTATTTTGGTATTCATGCAGACGTTTGGATTCGAGTGGCAGGTTCTCTTGAGACTGTGCACAAACTGCATATTTCTCTGATCTACATTTTGCACCCCAGGAAAAGACAGCAGCAGCAGACGCTAACGCAAAAACAGTTTCTTTTTCTCCCCTGCCCGTTAGCCAATCAGCTGACCCGCCTCCCGTGACGCTCAAGGACATTGCAAGGTCGCCCGCGCCACAGAGTCTCACGCAATCACAGCGAAATTCAAACCTTTAAAATGGAAACATTAGAGACAAAAGTGAGTGGTGAATTTGGGTACGGCTCTTGGTGAAGAGGACGGAAAAATGAGAAAATGAAATGAGATGAGTGAACGCGGGTATAAATGTCAAAGATCGTTCTGCTCTCTGAATATCAGGGCCTGAAGGTCAAAGGTCACAGAAGTGAAGGGTTATTAAGTTTACAAATCACAGCAGCTCACGCAAGAAGACCCGACTAAGAAAAGGCAAATGGGATGGCCGGCAAAAACCATTTGCCCCACAACAGTAACCATAGATACAGCCCCTGGCTTTTTTCACGAGGGATTGCTTGTGTGAAATCTTTGCCCCTGCAGATCTACGTGGATTTTGGATGTCGTCGCCTCGCTGTCAAGAGGAGTTGATCGTCTTCCCTTTAACAACGCACCCTATGTTTTTTTATATCCATTCAATGAAGCAAAGTGTTTATTCTACATCAAATTCAAAGCATTCGTAAGTCTACATCAAATTTTCATCCACAGTTAGCAAAAGCACGTCTGACAGACACTGATAAATATTTCAGACACGAACCACATTACAACTATTAAGCGCTCGAAAACGTATTTTCACTCATTAAGCTCAGCCATGTGTGAACTCATATGAATCTTACGAGGACAACCCTATAGATAACCCTATATTTTTTGGTACATTCTATATGGGCATAAATGACCCCGTGGAGGCATTTTCAATTACTCCAGCATTGTACGATTTTTCTGCTCTTTTGCTGATCACATTTGCTGCTTTCGCTGATATTCTGCAGAGGTTTTATCTAACCAGCTGCAAGACTACATTAGGCCCTCTGTTACATCACTGCAGTTTAGTGAAACCAAACAGCTGCATAATGGGAAGTTTATACATTTTGTGTATGAGTATGAGTGTATGTTTGTACATTTTGTATAAACATGTATAAACGCTGCTCTGTTCTGAGTCCAAGTGCAGGTCTTAATAACAACACTGACTTCATGCAAACGGCTGTTTCTCCATCAGCTGTGGACAGTGTCTGTGTGAAGCGCTTGAGGTGTCAGTTTGTTTGTTCATTTAAAGGCGGGGAGGCACTGATATCAAATTTTCGGTCTATAACAGATGTTATTGTTATTTTTATGTTATGGCTAACAATCTGATGAGCATATATACTGTATAATGTTATTAAACTATATTGTTATTCTGCTGTCTTAAAACAGTCATGTTAACAATAAATCTTCAATTTAGAATTTTACATGCAACAAACAACAGAAAACGATTCTCAATCGTAATAAAGTAACGCCTGATATTTTATAGCTTAATGGCAATGCCTAAAAAAAGCAGCTTAAATTGTTCAGTACCAATACGGTCATCAGTATATCATGCATCCCTGTTTAAAGGAGTGGATTTTTCATCCGTGTCGTTTTTGGAAAAGAAGAGAGTGTGGCTGTTTGTTGGGGCAAACACACGGATGCTGGTGGTTAAAACCCAGCTAGGGAAGGGAAGGAAAAAGACCACAGGTAATGAAGAGGGGGAGGAATTGTGTGCAGTGTTGACAGATAAATATGGGGGGAAAGTGTGTTTTGGGAAAGAGGGAGCGTTGAAGTAGAGGAGGGATCTGTGAGGAAGCAGCTGCATGAACATGAGGAGGCCGAGATTGGATTAACCAGAGCTGATGTGTCTGGAGTGTTAAAAAGAGAGAGAGAGAGATAAAGCGTAGTGTGTTTATGTGTGTACAGAAGCCCATCTCACCTTCTCAAGAACATGAGACTCTAGTTAGCTTTCTAACAGTGTCTTCCATTGTCTCTTCTCATATGCAAACACACGCATCTACTCAGGCTGTTTGTAAAGCTTTTAATGTTTCTCTATAATGAGCACATACTGCATGACACGATTAAACACTGAAGCTAATTAAAAGACAAATATATACTGTATGGTCTTTAGCTGGGTTTCAATACATTTGTTCTTATTTTACCAGCTCTCCAACTTACTGCAATACTCAGCAAGAGCTCCCAAGCGCAGCTTTAAAACTCATCTATGTAGTCTGCATGTGATTTGTTGTAGGAGGTGAAGCAGCTTGTTAGCTATTGAGGTTCACGGGTGCGCAGTATGCATCGTTCTCAGGGCGTGGAGGAACACGGATGCGTTTTCTCTCTGCGACTAGCACAGGTGCTGCATTATTCTGCCACCTGCCAGATACCCACAGCCATGTCCATGCCCCACCTGCAGCTGACACAGTCTGACATACTGCATGCACAGAGTAAAAGATACCACATCTACACACCGCAGAGACAGTCTGAACTGCATATACACACACGCCCCACTGAATAATCACAGCTAAAACCAGTCTACGGTGCTTTGCTGGTCTTTGTGGCTGGAAGACCACCATAAACCAGCAAAACAACATCTTATGCTGGTGCAAGCCATTTTTTTAAGCAGGGTCCAAAGAGCTCACACAACAATTTTAGGTTGTACGAACATTTCCGTAACGTTGCCATTATATAACAAAAACATTACAAATGTTGTTTTGAATGTTCTAGGAACGTTCAGAATGTTAGAGAAACGTTATTCAAACATTTCGTAATTCTGTAATGTTTTTAAAATGTTCCACTAACAATGTAAGTAATGTTTTAGATATAGAGGATATATAAAACGTTAAATGGCTTTCTAATAGCATCACTGCAAGAATGTTTTTTGATAACTTTGAAAGAACATTAGCCAATGTTTTAAACACATTCTCTGTTAGCTGGGCTGACAGAGGAACTATCTAAGCAGAGACCATTAGCACCATGCACAGTGTAGCACACATGCCTGCATGCAGCCATGTCAAAGTCACCTTAATTATAATGGGGGGGCACTAGTAGAGTGTCTATAACTTCTGTGTGTATTGATTAAGAAGAGAGGGAGAAGGAAGGTTTATGAAAGGGTGTGTGGGGGTGGGCAGTGTATCTCTGAGCCTGTCACTGACAACCAGCCTGAGGTCAAGGCTAGCTGACAGACACAGGCAATCAAAACCCTGCACATAAACTGTGTCATAACAGATCTGAGTGATTTTAAAGGAAGGGGCTGTCTGCTTCTGAAAATAGTGCTTGTGTTCACAGTTGCCCAGCTAACAGGGACAACGTTGCCTGACATTCTCTAAAAGTTCTCTAAAAACATTATCAAAAACGTTCTTACAGTAACATTAGTAGAACTTAGTAGAACTTTCTTAACATTATAAATCATATATATCAAATGTTATTCTTAAGTTGTTCGTGGAATGTTTTAAAAATGTTACAGAGTTAGAAAAAGATTTGATTAATGTTCTTAATCAAACAGCAATACGGTTCATACAATGTCTACAAAACTGGATGTTTTGAACGTTCCTAGTTATTATTTAATGGAAACGTTAGGAGCTACAGTTGTTAGCTGGGAGTTGTCAGAGGGACAGCCAAGAGCTGGAACATCTCATTAGTAATGCCACTGGTGTGTATGCGTGAATGTGAAGACAGATCCAGAGGGCTGTTAACCCCATACAGCCCAGAGGATGTGAGTTCTGTGGGCTGCTGGAACAGGCAAAGAGCCAAACTCTCCAATTTCCATCAGGAGCCTAAAGACAAAACTGATCACTGGAGCCACACAAACTCAAGTGTCATCCCTGAATCAAGATGCTCACCAATTTTCTGCTCGCCTTGGCAGTGAGCTGGGCTGTTTCCAGCGGTTAACCTGCGGTCCCAGGGCAGCAGGGACTAGATAGTGAGTTGTGCTAATTTTCCTAATGAAAATTCCAGTCCTATCTGAAAGACCTTCCCGGTCTGCATTATTGTGGCAGGAAAGTAAAAAAGCCACATTTGGTAATGTTCCAGAACCTTTGTCAGAACCCACCACAATTGTGCAACGTTGAGAAAATGTTTGTTTTTTGTGTGGCAGATTATCAGCACAGCATTGGAGCCTTGCGCCTTTATTTGAAAACTCTGCTGAACTCTCACCAACACATTAGCCGCACTGTCACGTTGAGTGCTAATTCGTCTCCGCGGAAGATCTGCAAGAGGTTAATTTAAGGCCAAGAAGATCTCACGCACACAGAAAAAACAGCCATTCATCCAAACACAGAGAGATACAGCAAAGGGCCGAGAGAGAGGGAGAGAGAGTGGGGTCAGTTGATGAGGTCAGTGTTGTGAGATTTCGAGAGGGTGGGTAGGGAGAGACGCAGGTGTTTTGCTCAAAGGAAAAACGCAGCGCGTGTCACCGATCCTGTCGTTCTCAACACACATCCTCTGTTCTCCATCCTTCTCCTGCCCTTCATCTTTCATCTCCTTCCATTCATTCCCTCCTATCCATTACTGTACAAGATATTTCACATGGAATTTATAGGGAAGACATAGCAAACAGAAAGTGTCTACTCTGTCAATCTGTATCCTGCCTTTCCACACAAATGTAGTTTTTATTATTTAAATTCTCTGATAATGGTTTCAAGCTATTAAACGCTGAGATAATCAATCAGCTTTCCATTATTCACACATTTTAGCGAGAAAATAGATTTTTTTAGCAGCTTAAATTATTTCAATTTGGCCACGAGACAATTGTGAAAACTGCACAGTGTTTTTTGCTAAAAAATTAGTTATCGTAATTCTATAATAAATTGGCACTCTGTAATTGTTTTCCTAACTGAAATAGTTTTACACATAAAAAAATGAATAAAGCACTTGACAAATATGGGTAAATCATGTTAAATTGACTGGAGATGAAGACCGCAGTCATAGCAGCAGCTTAATAAAAGTTTGTTTTTATTCTGTTTTATTTTATAAGTAGCTTGTCATTTCCAGTTACGAAGGCATGACCAGATAAATACCCAACCAACAATTTTAGGCTGCAAGAACGTTTCCTCAACGTAATTAAAAAACATTATAAATGTTATTGTTAAAGTGATAGGACCTTTACAGGACATTTAGAGAACATTAGCCAACGTTCTGAGAATTAGTGACGCTCCTATTGTTGGACACTTTTGCTCATGAAACCAGTTTATCATGGCTAACTGCAAATATTTGCTACAATGACACTGATAAAAGAAAACATGCATAATGTTGCATCCACTGCCTTAAGTGTCAGTTTATATCCAGCATATAAATATAGACAAGCACAGGCCTAATTTAAGCACAACCTAAGAAAGCAACTATTGAGGGCACTTAACATAACACCTAAAGAGATTAGGGAACAGAAATATGCACACTGCCTTTCACCATTCAGTTGTTTATGTTTCTGCAGTGGCCTGTATTCAACCTCATTTATTACTGTACAAAGCTGTTATTATTTAGTCACCCTACCTCACCCCAGATCAAGAGATTCCTCAGAGATTTTCACTGGACTCTCAGGCAGGAGCATGGAAGCCATCTCTGAAAAACAGACACAAAACATGCAGCGTCGTGATTTAATGTAATGAGCGTCACTGATTTAATGAGGGGGTAATGTAATCAGGATGTGGTCATGTGCTGTCTGCTAACATCCGGACTAAACCAGCACCATCTCCAACAACCAGCGGAGAGAGGCGGAGAAATGACTGAGACCCGTCTACCCATCCTGTGCAACATAAGACCAGAACTTCATCTAGAGAGAGAGAGGAGGAAAATGTGTCAAGCAAACGTTAAATAAGAAATGGCTTTTATACTGGAACAATGTATTATCGGAAGTCCCTCAGAGGGAGAGCTAGAGAGAGGAATGAGAGAAGTGAGGGAGGGTGGAGGAGAAAAAATCTATTCGGTAAAGTAGATGGCGATCGATGGTGATGGAGGAGAGCGATGTTGGCGCATGCCGTCCTGCATTACTGCCTGGATTGATCTTTTGAACTGGCAGCATGACCTCAGGGCTCTGGAGGAGGTGTCCCACAGAGGAGAAGAACCTACGCAAAGCAAAATAAAAATCGATACACACAGAGAACTTTACTGACCTGATGTTCATATACAAGAAATGTATGACGCCGCGCACCTGAATGGAATCTGACAGCTCACGTCCCCTCTGGCCATTTGGTGCACAAGAGGTTTAGAGTCTTGGGCGAATACAGCGACCTCTGAGATCATTAAGCAGAACTAAATTCTGTTAACTCAGAATTTGTTTATTTATCAAACAGAGAATTGTTTGAGAGGATTTAGCGCAAGGCTATTTATGAGACTCCAGCTGTTTTGTAAAGAGGTAAAAAATAATTAAAGTGAAAAGGTTATTTCCTCACTACACGTACCTGTGGAGTATAAATAAACAGAAATCAGAGGTACATTACTGAGAGAAAGAGCATCTCAAGATGAAATATATGTATGTACTATAATAATATATGTTCTTGCTATTTTAATATATATATMTATAYAYMYAYACACACATACACACACATATATATATATATATATATATAYAYAYAYATATATATATATACACACWCACACACTCCCGCGCTCTCGGTTTTACCATCATCTCTGAGATAATGAGATAATCAGTGGCGGTGTGTGACTGTAGGCACATGCAGGTGATGGTGAGATGCAGTGAGGTAGTGTTGATTCTGTTTGGAGGGGGATTCTGGGGTTAAGTATGGGCTGTTTGGTTGAGAATGTTCTGCCCGTGATGAAGTGTCTGATTTATTGCACGTTACATGAGCAAAGCTGGGGAGATTCAGTGCTTTTTCTAGAATGGCCATTGTAGCTACAGTCATGTTAGAGATGCTAACAGCTTATATCCTCAACAGTTTTAAATACTGGTGTAGATAACCATCATATGTCATTCTTATTTCATCTGCAACTGTATGCTCATCAACATTTAGTGTATGTCTGTGTGTGTGGGAGAGGAATAGATAAAAAGTTTATATTAACATACTGATGCGAAAGATCATTTTTCCTACATCTTGTGCACTGTGATTATTCGCTTCTGGCTTATTTGATAAATGACTGAAAGAAACGCATGTTCATTTGATTTACATGTTTGTTTAGGTTGCTTAATTGCTGAATGACAGCAAAACAGTTTTGTTTTCTCAACAAAAGAAATATAGAAACAGGAGGAAGTGACACAAAACAATTGCTTCAGTGTTTCATATTCCATATCTGATTCCTTTGGGCTTCGAGAAAATGTCAGTAAAAAAAAAAAGAATTTATTTGTAGTCTGTCCTCTCCCAGCTGTCGTCTGAGGACATCAATCACTCCTCAGTAACCAGAGAAACAGTGAGCGTTTTTAAACCTTCCTGTGAATGATTCCTCACTGAATTTGGCTGTATTATCCCGGTTCTCATTTTCAATGATTCAGCTTGTGGATCTGAAGTTTAGGATTGGTTCATGAAAATACGGTGTTTTACTAGAGAAAGAACAACACATAAGTTATGTGGAAATCAGGTTTAAAGCTGAATGTACACTGATGTGTGATGTTACACCCTGCGGTCCTCACTATTACTAAAACCAAGGTGGCACGTGACATTTAAAACAGTCCCATGAGGCTCTTTTTAAAATTACGCACCCATGCCCACCCCACCCCTCTCTTCTCTCGCTCCTCCACTGACAGCCTATTTCTCACTAGATCCAGACACCTGTGCGCTTACATGACAGTTTTAAAGATCTTCAGAGGATGTGGAGCTCGTTCTTCTGATCAGAAGTGTCTCCTCCATCATGTAGCACTGGATGGCTCCTATTACATCGCTCCTCTCCTCCATCCATCCACTGTAAAGGTCACGCTCAGAGTCTTGCTTTTGTCCTAAATTGGCTGTTTTCGCTGTTAGCCTCATGGCTCAAGCTGTGATTGGTTCAGCAGGTCTCGGTACTGTTCCTCCAAGGTCTTGTTTCTGAAACTGGATTTGCTGGAAAAAGCTGTGATATTAAATCTGCAGCAAAAGCAGTTTCTTCTTTTATATTCTACAAATAGCAGTTTAGGTTTTGTTTCTTGAAAAAATAGCTTGAAAACTGCCTAAATTTGGTAAGCAATAAATAAATAGTTTTCTATAGCACCCATTCACCGCAAGAACCTATAGAGCCCATTTTCAAAATGTGATGCCCTGGATTAAATGAAACGAAAACCAGCCAAACCGAGATTGTTTTCTGCGTCATTCGAGCACAAACTGATGCCACCTGTGTGTTTTAGTATGACTGGAGACCGTCAGAACTGTTTGTTTGGTATGGAGAAAATGGGCACGTTTGATTATTGACCCTACCCCCCTCCCGTAGGGATCGACAGAGACTCAGTGGCGTCAGACAGACCTGCCGCAGCTCCAGGGCTGGGCTGAGAAGGGACTGCTGACACAGCCAAAGATGGTAAGGAGACTGCTGCCCACTAACTGCCATTTTTACCCTTTTAATTCTCTGCTGTGTTAGTGCTGTCAAAGACAGGCTGTGTGCAGGGTTATAGAAATAGGTCTAATAATAAAACCTGCATTAATATTGTTACTGTTACTGTGAATATTGACGTCAATAGTGACAAAGACGTCTCCTGTGTTACTTATTGAAACATTATAGATGGTTGTATTGTCAATACATAAACTGTCTTGTGTTTGTAGAACTATTGCACTTTTGCATAACTATAGTGTTAAAACTAAACTCTATTTACCTGTAGTCACTTTAGAATAGATTATTCTTGCACTTGGCAATGCGGTTGGATTTCCACACAGTAAAGTTCATGTTTCTCTTACTTTCTCGTCTGCCTGAACCTGAAGATTATTATTGGTGTTGTTTTCTCCTGGCCACATAAATAAAAGCAGACACCTATAGGAGGATAAACCAGCATCAGAAAGCCACGGTAATGACCGGAGAGCATAACCAGTAGAAACACATCAGAACAGACGCCTGACATTTTATCATCTTAGCTAATAAGGCCATTAAAGTGGTGTGTTGAACTGGCAGGTATTGATCAGACCGCATCCAGTCAGAGAGGAAGAGAGAAGATATTTTATCTGGAGGCAGCTACAATCAAGTCATGCTCGCTGTTTTAATCGGTTTATTAGTGACACACACCGATCTGCAGTGCTGTGAACACACACACACACACATCTCTGGCTCTGCGTGACTCAGGGACTGGTTCAACCTGTATTTTTATCCTCATCCTGACATCCTCTTCGGCACTTATGTAAGACAGAGTGGCAGAGCTTCTATCCTCCAGCACACACACACACACACACACACACACACACACACACACACTGGTAGCTCAAGCAGAGCAGCGCTCAGAAACAGTTGCATATCTGCCATTGCATTTGAAAACTAAAGTGGTGTAATCTGAGGACACTGTTCAGCTGAATAAAAGGAAAGATGATGTCTGTCCCCTCCACCTGACACAGAGGCTTTTCTGATGACTTAGCCTGTCTAACTGACTGAAGCACAGGCAGACAGAACAAGCTCTGGACTCGCCAGAACCAGAACCAGAGATTTTCTGTGACTATTGCAAGTTACAGTTACTTTTTTCTAACACAACACATTAAATGTCCCTATTACCTGACAGATAGCACTGAATAAGTGTCCTACGAAATCACACCTGTCTCTGTGACAACCATTGGCTGATTCAGGGGAGCGGCCCACCTTTTTTAACCAATCAGAGAACAGTCTCTGCCTTTTATGCTTTTAAATTCACTTGAACGTGTTGTTGGAGGGCCGTTTCGAAAACAATAGGAGGGGTGTAAAAAATAGAGGAAGGTAACAAAATGGCTGCAACTGGAAAAGAGAAGAAATATTCACACATATTCGAAAAATATTCGAAATATTCGAAAATATTGTTTAAACAACACAGGCCTGATAGCTGGTCTACTTCACATGTATTTAAACTCCATCTACATGCCTAATCTGAAATTAGCGTTCTTGTCATGCTAGAATACACAACATTGTAACAATTACAATATGAACACCTGTTCACTTAGCTACTGTTTATTTTATGATATTAAATATTTTTTGTCAAAAGTTACAGATTGCAGATTTAACTATTACATTTATTTGATGAGTCAGGGACTGTATCTTAACATCTCAACATAAAACATCATCATTAAAAAATTGGCATCAGCTATAAAAGTGATAAATGATAAGACACTCAAGGTTGTGCTATATTGAGTAAACAGCCCCGGCTGACATGTTTGCATTATTATATATAGCAGCTCCCTCCAGCACAGTCTGTGCTAATATATTGTTTAAGTGACCTTCCATGGGGTAAACTGCTTCCTAATTAATTCCTGTGTGTTGAAACAAGCGTTTAAAGATTAGATTGAAAGACGGATTAGTCCAATATATAAATGACTAAGAAAATCAATTTAAAAATCGCTACACTGACCCCTGCCACTTTCTGAGGCAAACATACATCCGAATATGCAAACAAACAATTCCCCTTCTCAAATGACAACAAGAGCAGCTCAAGTGCAAGAAATAATAAGGCCGCCTTTAAGAGCTGGTGTAGGTTTGGAGAAGGAGGGGAAGGTCTTTAATTGGCCATCGAGACACAACAGGTCTTAGAAATCAGAATGAAGTATCTCCACTTCTCAACATTTCATATTTTCTGGAATATTCTGAGCTCTCATCCCTCGAGCTTTGAACCTGAGGGAAACGATGCACAGCGAGAACAACAAACAGGTTTAATAAGTTTACATACACTCACACACAGACGTGTACACACGTTCCATCAATCAGGACCTGCTGTGGGGCTATTTGTCCCTTTTAGTCGCTTGATCTCTCATTGCCACAGAGAGTCGTACACATACACAAAGATTAAAAATGTAGGCAAAGACAATGATCCAAAAACTGATTGCCGAAATGGAAACAGCTTCGTTTTTATTCCTATAAAATTGTGCAATTACTATACTGGCCAGTGAAGCGATCGAAAACATTTCTATTATAGTCAAAAAAAACTTGATTTTATCCATCAGGAAATAATTGGACATTTTAAAGCCATACCTGTCTAGATGCTGGTTAACTTTAGCCAGTAGTCTGCATGGATGAAGTGACATCAGCCTGAATAAAATAAAGTCAGTTGTAATTAAAACACAAGAAATGCAATAACACACGAACAATTAGAGCAGAGAATTTTTTTAATAGCTTTGAATGAATGTTTTGATAAAACACGATTAAATTGTTTCGTTTTTATCATCTTTCTAAATGTGGAACAGTGTGCCAGTATGTTTCTGAGTGTAAACAATAGCATGGTGTCAGATATAAAGGTAAACCTTTCTAAATATGCTCACAGTGATAAAAGAGAGTCAAGCATAGTTTTTTAAGAGGGCTAAAAATAAGCACCAGCTGAATTCCAACTTAGATCCATTTTTCATCAACATCTCTATTATTTTGCATCGTTAAATCTTTTAACATTAGTGCTTTAGAGTTTCTGTCTCCAGATCTTGATCTAGATCAGACCACATCCAGTCAGAAAGAAACAGATAACTTATCTAGAGGCGGCTACAATCAAGTCACGCTTGCTGTTTTAATCAGTTTATCTTTTTGTTTTTCCAATTACATAATTTAAAAGCAGTGCAGCATTATTTAAGTGCTATTAAGGTTTGGTTAAACCAGATTGTGGGTGTTTCGTTTACATTTGGCAGACGTTTTATCCCAATGGGGTCGTCATTAGGTTTTGGAAAGTCAGTCCTGACAGTCTGAAAAAGTCAGACTCATGTTATAAAAGGTGTTAAAGCTAAAGTGAATGTGTTGCTCGCAGTGACGTAGCTGTTGTTTTGATCCCCTAAGTGTATTCCATGCTGCTTTTAAGGGACACAATCATAACCCCTCCACACACACACACACACATTCTTTATGCAAATGGATGAATACATTTAGCTGCAGTTTAGAATAATAAAAAAAAAGTGTGTGACTGGAAAGCAGGACAGACCGTCTCCGTTCCGTCTTCTCCAGATACTCTCATCAAATATCTGCTTTTAAAAGCACACGGCTAAACCAGCAGCGAACTCTGTGTGCCATGACAGTGGCTCCACACTGAGAAACTCACACTGTTACCCTGTCAGGTTAAACCAACCATCAAAACACACAGCCAACCTCAACATATACAGAATTATCAGTGACAGACAGTGCAGGAGGAGGTGGGGGGTTTCAGAAAGCTCGAGAGGTGCATAAACAGTCTTCTGTAAGTGTGTCTTTTTATTATTTAAAGTTTGTCTTTATCTAGGCTTTCAGCCTTCCACAGAAGCTGTGTAATTATATACATATAATTAGACCAGTTTACTTTAGTGGTTGTTATCAGGAAGAGACTTTAAACCAGCATAACAAAAATGTTTTTAAAAAATCACCTACCCTGCCTTTAATGTCAGTAAGTTATTGATTTTGTTAAATGTTGTTAGAGTATGAATGTTTTGTCATGTATGAATGACGTATAAGGTACATAAACGTACATATAAGGTGGCACATCTTTCAACAATCGATTATTTTCTGCAGATAATTAGCAACATGGAGCATCAGGTGACGAACGGGCCGAACTCCGCCACAGCGAACGGGCCGTCCAGCAACAGTCGCAGCTGCCCGTCGCCCATGCAGACCGGCGGCTCCAGTGACGACAGCAAGACCAACCTCATAGTCAATTACCTGCCACAGAACATGACCCAGGAGGAGTTCCGCAGCCTGTTCGGCAGCATCGGCGAGATCGAGTCCTGCAAGCTGGTTCGAGACAAAATCACCGGTACGAACACAGAGAGGAAACACAAACGGGCAGTTGTAGCATTTTAGCATGATAAAATGTGTTTTGAGGAGGCAGCAGAGACTGCTGGAATAGAACTAGCTAGGAGACTAGCTCAGGCCAGGTTTAAGCTTTTATTTCTTTTTTATTATTATTATTAATCTTTTTGTATTGCATTTAGGGAGGAGAAGAGCTATTCCTTGTTACCCAGAGAAAACAGAGACAGAAAGAGAGAGAGAGCGAGAGAGAGAGAGGTGTTTAAGCAGCGCTCTCCTGCTAATCAGAGTTCTAATCCCACCGTTGTGACTATGTGGGTGGTTAGCAGATGGATAGAGAAGCTGCTCAGAGATAATGCCAGATAATGGCTTTCATTTTATATTCTCCTTAGTGACACTTCTCTCTGGATAATCTTATTAAAACAAGGCCGGGCCCAAAGCCACTGGTTTTTAGACAAAGGGAAAAAGAGAGAGAGAGAGACTCTTGGCTGTCGACCACAGGTTTTGTAGCATATCATTGCCAAGGAGTCAGATGGTTGGGCAAGAGACTCATTAGAAACATCACTATGAGAATTGACATGTTCCTTTTGCAGTCTGTATGTTTACATGTGCTAATTTGGGCTTGTATCGGACAGAACCCTGACTCTCTAACCATTAGGCCATGACCGCCCCATTAGGCCACGGCTGCCTCTGTCTCTAAAGTTGGGGAATATAAGCTTCTTTGAGAGACTCGCTGTCTTCATGCTGTGTCCTCAATTAGCCTGGCAAACACACAGTGCATCATAAACACTGCTCTTCCCGTACTGCTCTCTCTGCACTCGCCTCCCTGGGGTGCAATTTACTAGTTCAGATTTTTAGCTAACAAATCGCTTCCTGATGATTATAAAAGCAGAGAGTTATGAGCCTGCAGGTTCTGTCTGCTGCTGTCATTAGCTGCTGTCTGGGGTTCAAAATAGATCGCGGGCATCAGAGACTGTACGTGCGACTCAATGTCATCCATGTCACTTTTCCACTTTTTTTTTTTTAAAGAAATCTGACGTACAGACATTTTACACAGCAGTGGAAAAGGCAGATATGGCTTCGTGTGAGAAGTGCTGGGCCTTTGCAGTTTAATAAACAGGGTTCCTCTTGTCTCGTTTGGCTTCCCCCTGCTTCTGTCAGATCTGATGAAACGCAATGCAGGAAAGTACCGTTTGCCACAAATGCTGTTCTCCTGCCCTGGCAACCCAGCTAACAGGAAATGTTCTTAGAACACTGGCTAACATTTTTTAAAAGTTCTTTCAAAGTTCTTATCGCGTGTCCTTCTACTAACATTACTGCAAGAACGTTAGCAGAACGCTAAAAATCAATCCATAAAAACAATTCGAAAATTTCCAAAGATAATGATGACAGCCTTATTGGGACCTTTATATAACAAAAAAGTTTGTTTTATTGAAAATAAATCCCTGAGGTGCCTCAAGTTAAACACACACCCACATGTGCCCACAAGAGTGCTACTGATGTGAACACAAACACAGATAAATATAAATCCTTACATTTTTGCTTGAGTCACTGCAAAAATAAGCCAAAGAAGAATGTATGTGTTTGTGTGAATTAAAAAACAGCGGGCTAATATTTATCAACAAACTGTCAGCAGAAATAAGGGATTCATCACTTCTCGCAGTGGGAAATGTGTTTCAGAAGTCATTACATCCTGAATAGTGTTGAGATGCTGAAGCAGGCAGATGGTTGTCCCAGCGAGCAATTGTAGGTTGTAAGAATGTTTCCCTAATGTTTTCATTAAGTATCAAAATAGTTAAAAATGTTATTTTAAAAGTTTTAGGAACATACAGTTATTAGTCGATGTATTAATGCTGCTTGGTTATGAGAACATTATTCAAACATTTTTAATTTTGTAACATTTTTAAAACATTCCACTAACTACTTAAAAATATTGATGTTAAAGTTGTACTAATGTTTTTGTAAGAACGTTTTAGGTAACTGTGAGAACTTTTAGGGCACGTTAGTCAATGTTCTGAGAATGTTCCCTGTTGGTATTTGTTTATACTGGTAAAGCTGAAAATCAATGTGCACACATCCCCCGTCCAGTGCTGCTTTCTCAGCAACACTCAGTTTGTCACTAATAGTGAGGGTAAGCAGAGCCCACAGAAAGCCACTGATTTTCCTTGCGAGTTGAGAAGCCCTATTGAATGAAAACTTTTAATGGAATACATTAAGAAAGCATTAACGCTTCTGGCTGTCGGCAGAACAGAACAGGATACTTGTCAGTCAGTCCGGCTTGCTGGATTATTTTCTGTGTGGAAATGAACGTGATTGTGTTTATAATGATACTGCGGGAGGAACGCATTGAGGCGAGAGGGTGAATTGATTGCGTGTGATTTTCCATTTGATGGGAAAAAGAGCGACGGCATATAATCTTCTGTTCACATTCCTCAAGCAGTAAACAATTACCGTGCGATTAGAAATGGCGGGTGAGAAACAACGCCGGCTCCTGGTGCCGCCCTGTGTGGTCCAGGCCTCTATGTGTGCAGTGGAAACGCGAGCTGTCGCTTCCAGACAGCTTTGTCATCTGCTATTTTGCTTCATTATTTCCTTTTCTTGTCAGTGCACAGATGTTACTGTTGGTATTTAATGGGCTGGCAGAGGATGCTCTGTGTTTAACACATATGTAGTTTACATCAAAGAGTCTGTCTGCTTGTTTGACTGCTGGTTTAGGTACACAAACCACTCGTGCATCGAGCTCCCAGCGACCTCTTACTGACCTGAACCCCAGCTAACAATTTTAGGTCATAATAATGTTTACCTAACGTTTCCATTAAGCAACAAAAATGTTAACGGGTTATTTTTAAAACGTCCAGTGTTTTAGAGGTTGAATTAACATTTTTCAAACCTTTTTTAATTCTGTAACTTTTCAAAACGTTCAACTAACAACTTCAGGAATAACATTTTGTTATACATGATGTTAAAAACTAATGTTACCGCAAGAACGTTTATGATAACTTTGAGAGAACGTTTAGAGAATGTTAGTCTGTTGCCAAGCTCAGTGCACACTAATCTTAGAGTCACACTGAGCTGACATCAGTATGGAAGCATGTGACTTATGTCTCTATACAGACCACAGAGCAGCTCATGATGCAGCCCAGCTTGTGTTCTTTAGTGCTTAAGATATTAAAAGATGCAAAAAATACATCATTCCATTGTGTCACAGCAACACTGGGCTGTCACATGCCACACGAGTGGGGGGGAAAGAGGGTAGATGAGCGGTTTAGTCAGTTCTCTCTTAATTTCAGTTAACAATTATCTGCCAGCATAAACCAGCCTAGACCAGTACTGGAACTTATGCTGGTCTATGCTGGTCTGCATGTCATCAGCAGGGCAATGTGTAGACTCGATTTGGAAACCTTTTTTTGGTTATGGTTAAGTTTGTTTATCTTTTATAACAGCTATTTGACTAGCCCGTGAAGTGCTTGGTGAGGTTAGCCACGAACATTACCCTGCGGTTAGCTTGGCATTAGCCGCTGGAGTCATGCAGCTGCAGCAGTTCCAGGACAGCGTCCCTGCGGTGACTGCCAGTGTTGTCATTTAAGGTGGGGTCTGACGTCACTTCGTGGGGGTGTCCCAGATTTACAGGGGCTCCTCTCATTTCTATGTGCACACACCTCGCAGAAAGCCCACACGCTGCAGGCTACACGCCAACACACCGCAGCTCCAGTGCAGCCGAGGGGGAACCGGGGGTGGGAGATTCCTGTGCCTTCCAGCTGTCGCCAGCCTGGCACAGCCAAAACACACAAACACACACTTTCAGATGGAACTACAGTAGGGTTTACAAGGGGGCCAATTGGAAACTGGAACCAAACTAACAATTTTAGGTTGTCAAAACGTTTACCTGACGTTTCCATTATGTAATAAAAATAATAAAAATGTTATTTGGAAAGTTCTAGGAACCTAACCACTTTTTAAGTGTTGTATTATTGTTATTGCTTGGTTAAAACAAGATGTCGATGTTCATTCAAACCTTTTTTTAAATTCTGTAACTTCTTTGTTCCACCAACAACTTAGAAGAATAACGTTTTTAATATATTTGATATATAATGTTAAAAAAGAACTACTAACATTACTACGAGACTGCAAGTTTTTTAGTAAAGAGAAATCGTTAGCCTTTATTTCCTGTTAGCTTTCATAAATTTTAATGTTGGTTTTGTTTGATGCTATCGTTGAACAACGAACACAAAAATGTAATTGATCTGTATTGAACTAAGAGGCAAAAAGTACCGCGCTACATTCCAGCACGCAGGAGCAATTTGAAAACAAAAACAGCCTGGCGGTACGTACAGAAACAGCCTTTTGGTTTACACAAGGTCAGGTAAGCTAATGGGTTTACATAAGCTCCTAGAGGAATGTGAATCTCTAATGCAAATCCAACCAGAATGATGCTTTAGTCTGGGAGAGCACTTAAACATAAGTGTTTTCTGTACAGATGGGTTTAATTCTGACTGTTAGATGCAATGATAAACAGCTTTAAGTACACAGACGTGTCTCATTGCACCTTACATGATCCAATTACACTTTAGTCAGCTTTTGTCTCTTTTGATGGAATATCACTAAGCTAATTAGAAAAGTCGTTAAGTCATAAGCTGGCGTCTTTAGACATTTTTACGAGCCCTAATACGACATGAACTCAGATGCTGCGTGTTTAAGCGTTAAGTTTGTTTAAATGGCACGTGGTAATCGCGAGTTCCCTGTTCATTTTTAACAGGAGAGGAACGCTAATGGCCACCGAAAGTTAGTGTCACCTGCCAAGCTTGTGCAAGGGAACGCTTCCGTCTTCACCACTAATGACAATCCGACGCCACACCGCGCGAAATAAAGCGATTTTACCTTTGGCGTGTCACTGACCAATCAGAGATGATTTTAACAAATATAAAAGCATTTAGCTTTATGTGGTCTAAAACAACGCAGAGGAGACATGCTGCTACACTAAAAAATGAGTTTCCTCCAGGAATGAATGTCTGCAAACCAGACATATTTATTTAGGCTGAGCTCTATTTGTGGCTAACCTATTTTACCTGCATTTCTTAACTTCGTTTATCAAAAGAACACTCACCTATTTAGCAGAGAAAAAAATTGCCTTTTATGTTGTTAAAGGCGCTTTAGGTAAGATCCCAGCAAAATAATGTTATATAAAAGTTTTCTTAAAACCATCAAAAAACATTCTTGCAGTAACATTAGTATATTTTGTTTATATAAATATAATATTCAGTAAATAAATATTCAGTGCAAAATGTCAGGCGGGCAACAGCAGTTTCAGGCAACATTTGTTTTGACAAATTGACATTTTTATCCTTTGTTTCCTAAATGTGACTAAATTTAAGTCTGAGCAGTCAGATTTCCCTGTTCGTGGCCAGAGAGCTTTGCGATATCAAGGTGTGTTAGCGTCAAACGCTCATTCGCCTGTTATCTCATGTCCACTGTCCTGCACGAATGCATGTTTTAGCTCTTACACCTGATTGGAGCTCAGAGGAACTGCAACTGCACACAACATGGCTGCCGGAGGGTTTGAAGGGGAGGGGTGTGTTGCTGGAGGCGGTTTTGTGTTTGCTACAACATTCATTTCATTTTCAATCAATGGAAGCACTGGGCCTTTGAATTATGGATCAACAATTGATGTACGGAGAGGAGAAATTAGTGCGGATCCAGCGTGAAGACTGCCAAGTTGCAGAACAGTGAAAATCAGTCAAATGTAACATCATTCATGTGCAGAGCTTTAATGATAAATCACATTGAGCGCTAAAGAACGTGTGTGTGTTTGTGTGGATTATTATAAATGATATGCAGTGTAAAGTGTGTGTGTGTGAGGACACCCACCGAACACACGCTCATTTTATCATCTCACACACTCTATCTCTCCCGCTGTTGAGGAACGAGGCGTAATGCTTCAAATACGGCTTCAATTCAAACAGCCTCAATTTGGCAGAGAGAGAAACATCTCACTTCTCCTATATGAGTCAGCGTGGTCTTCAAATGCTTCAGAGAGCCACAGGAACCTGAAGAACCTCCTGCCCTTCCTTATTGTCCTCATCCTCGTGATCATGGAGACATTGTAGGCGGTGATTATGGGAGGAAAAAGAGAGCAGCTTTAAAACCTTGTGACTCTGATGTAGTGATGTCACACATCACAGGAATCATAATTAGACACACATACGCAGTCACACAAACACAGTTTAGCTATACATTAAGCGTCGTTCCAGCTGTCACGAAAATTCAGAAAATAGCTGTTAAGAAAATAACTCCTGCTTCAAACAAAAATAGCGGTAGAAAGGCAAAACTTAAAATGTGGATTATTATATATTATGTTCAGTAGTAAATAGTACAGACTCAATATTGGTGTACGCGGTGTATTTTTATGCTTATAATAAGTAGTATCGCATCATTACCTGAACAACATGTTGACGCCAACCTGAGCGCTGTCTACGTGGTGCGGGGAATTCAAAATCCGTCTCTTATGAGGCTCCATTATGATTAGGATGTGTGTGTGGGCAGTAGACAGACACTCCCTGAGTTCTGCG
Organism: Botia almorhae; assembly: GCA_036877575.1. Taxonomy (NCBI): domain Eukaryota; kingdom Metazoa; phylum Chordata; class Actinopteri; order Cypriniformes; family Botiidae; genus Botia; species Botia almorhae. The sequence goes on along the minus strand of JAZGTJ010002815.1, from coordinate 19,855 downwards.
TCAGAGCTCCGGTCTTGATCAAGTGTTCTTACATTACTGTAACGTTCCTGCCTCGTCCCATCACAATGAAAAACCCACCAGAAGCCCAGACGCACTAACTGTCAGAAACTGTTTATTTGTGGAAAAATATCCGTTTAATTGGTGTTACGCTGTGTCTATGAAAAAGACTTTCCAGTGCTTCCAAATTTAGTGCTGGAAAAACGCAAAACCACGCTCATTAAAAGCTCATTAAAAGAGCAATGTATCATTTCAGTTAGCAATTGTAATTGACAATTAAAATATGTACACTTA
>JAZGTJ010002815.1:592-19514 GCA_036877575.1 Botia almorhae | reverse complement strand
ACAATGAAAAACCCACCAGAAGCCCAGACGCACTAACTGTCAGAAACTGTTTATTTGTGGAAAAATATCCGTTTAATTGGTGTTACGCTGTGTCTATGAAAAAAACTTTCCAGTGCTTCCAAATTTAGCCGCACGTCTTTCCTGCTGGGGAACAGAGAGTGCTGGAAAAACGCAAAACCACGCTCATTAAAAGCTCATTAAAAGAGCAATGTATCATTTCAGTTAGCAATTGTAATTGACAATTAAAATATGTACACTTATGTAACTATTATTCTAATTAAACAGTGTGAAAGCAACTCTCTTTCTGTCATTTATCATTCGTTTTATCATTTATTTGCAATGGATTCATAAGAGGTTAGTGGCATGTTTTACAAATGTTACAGAAAGAAATGTTTGAATAACATTATTAAAACCGAGCAATAACGTAAATACGTCGATCTAAAAAGTCAATCAGTCTAACCATCTAAATAAATGACGTTTTGAATGTTCCTAGAACTTTTAAAATAACATTTTTAATGTTTGTGTTACCTAATGGCTGAAAGGCTGCAAGCACAGAACATAATTACAGTTGTTCTGAAGATCAAACGTTGTATAAACGTTTACAGAGCAGGTGTGACACCGGCTAGCAGAACTGTGATTCTCGCATTCATCATAAATGAATTCATGATGCAGACCTGACCGTCACCTCCACTGCTCTGTATTCATCTGCTGTCTCTGTGTGTGTATATGATCCTCTTGCGTGAACAGATGTTTAATATATTCTGTGTGTAGGTGTCCATAGCACACAAGCGAGTACTTTTATGTGCTTGTTTATGTGAAGCATAGGTGATACAGATGTTCTGTATGGCTGTGTTAAAGCTGTCAATATTTAAAGGATAAATTATATTTATATGATATTGAAAAAAACATACATATATTGTTTTGTATCAAAGTATAAAACATATTGCAATTACACTATTAAAATATATTTTCTGAAGTTTCTTTAAATGGAAAGAAAACAAAATAGTTGGACCTTTGTCTAAATTATGATTTCACATTTGTGTGAAAAACTAGTGTTTAAGTAAACACTAGTAAATTTACACAACAACACTCTTCACTCACACACAGATTGTGTATTTGTCGAACTGCATCAAAACACACTGGGAAGTTAAACATGAAACTCAGTGCAAATATACTATTCATTCAATAGTAAAACAACAACATACAGAAAACATTTTCATTGATGTGTTTTTGCCACTGACCTGCAGTTCTCTGGTGTGTGTATTTCTCTGGATGACAGACTTGTGGGTAATATTTCACTTGTTGAGCTGTAAAGGTAAAGAAATTTCATCATACAAAAACTGCAAATGACTTTACGGCCCGTTTGGATTAGATTTATAAATACATTACCTGTACAGAATGTCTTTCTCCATCATTTACTGCTGCTCCAGTAGCTGTGTGTGTTCTAGTATTCACTACATTATGAGGACTAAATGTCCCCACACGTAAAGTAATACCAGTAAATTGTGACATTGTGGGGACATTTTAGCTCCCCATGTTGAAATAACCTTATTATCATACCGAATGATCTAATGAAAATATAAAAGTTCTATGAGGGTTAGGTTTATGTGTAGGGGATAGAGTATACAGTTTGTACAGTATAAAAATCATTACATCTGCAAAATATCAGTGAGTGGTGTTTATTATAGAGGCAGGTTCTGTCATGACAGACTTCTCGTTGAACTGACAATTGAACTCACAGACTACGTGTGTGTATTGTGTTTGCCTCTTAAAAAAAAGACAGTTTCCCCACTGATATCTGTGTCGTATTGCTCTGTGTGTGTGTGTGTGTGTGTGTGTGTGTGTGTGTTTGTACACATTATACTGGTAAGTGGAATCCCTCTGACTGAACTGTAGTCTCCTTCAGTCTTGTCTTATCCTCAAGCAGAAACTCTAAAGGAGGAAAGGATCACTTCTCATTAGGTTATGGAAATTTTATCAGGCAAAGGGGCCTTTGAGATTGTTTTATGAACCCATTATTGTACCCTCAAACACACAATCATGCCTACACACCCACACACCCTTATACACACTGTGAAAATGGCAGTGCAGGGCCTGCCGACGCGGAGCCAAACACTCAGGGACACCGAGAGAACAGAGAAAAAGAAACATGGAAATAAGAAAGTGGAGAGAGAGAGAGAGAGAGAGATGGAGAAAGCAGAGAGAGTTTCAGTGTCAGTCTTTTGTCAGCGTGTTCTCTGAATGTGATTATTTAGAGCTGTTCTCATCCCTAAAGCTTCGCATGACAGCACACGAGAAACACACTTTCTGTTTTTCTCTCACACACACACACACACACACACTTTCTCACTAAGAGCTCAGCTCATAATATGTAATAAGAATGAAAAGAAGACTGAATGTTTAAAGCGAGGGCAGCGAGAGGTGCCTGTGTTTGTTTGGCACGGGCCGCAGCGCTGTTTCACATTTACGATTCACTTTGTGTGTACGCTGTGGATTTAGTTCTGTCTGTTTCTATTAATGAGGATAAGTGCAGCAGTTACTCTGCACTTGTGTGAGGGGATCTGTAAAGAGGAACATGAGAGGGGAAGCAGCACAAACAGCCCTTTACTCAAAAAAGCAGCTGATGGCTACTTAGGCTAATGCTTCATACATTCATGGTGTTCAAGGTGTCTTAGTAAATATGCATTTTTTATTCCTAATTTAGAGTTTTTTGTATGGGTTTTCAGGGGTTGGTTAGTGTAGTCAAAGAAATGTTACAAATATCTAAACACACATTAAAAACTGAACTGAAATATCTTTTCTCAATAACAGGGCAGAGTCTCGGCTATGGTTTCGTGAACTACATTGACCCAAAAGATGCAGAGAAAGCCATCAACACGTTAAATGGACTCAGACTTCAGACCAAAACTATTAAGGTAGGTGACCAGAAATCATACATGCATGTCTCACAGTTGTGAGGAAAGCCATAAAATGTGCCTGCTTGAAATTCAATACCTTGCACTGAACCTATCGAAACGAAACAGATAACAGACGGAACAACATCTCATTTAGATGGAAGCATTATCTCAGCTGTCACTGCACCAGTCTATTTGCCCTGTGTTTTCCTGTCCGTGTTTTCCTGTCCATGTTTTCCTGTCTGTTTTTTACTATCCATGTTCCCTGTCAGTGTTTTCCTGTCCGTGTTTCAGGTTATCGTTTCCTGTCCATGTTTTCCTGTCTGTTTTTTACTGTCCATGTTCCCTGTCAGTGTTTTCCTGTCCGTGTTTTTCTGTCCGTAAAGCTGCAGTGATCATGTGACGTACGCTGCCTCAGATCTCACTCTCTCATTAACATGCAGAAGGAAACAGGAAAGCAAGTGAAGGAAGAAAAGGGGAAAATAGTGTAATTGATATGCAAACGAATCTGCAAATGTCAAATCACAAAGTCACACAAAAAGCAGGAAACAGAATGTATAATGAAATCATGTGGACATGCTAAATAGATGCCTGAAATATGTCTAATGTCAAATACAAAAACATGGACTTTAATCTATCTTCTTAATTTTCTATTAAGAACATTAATCACTATTCTTATATATATATTCTTTATTATATAATCACTGTTGTGATATATAATGATCTTTTCTATCTATTCTATTAAATCTGAACGTGGAGCGGTACAAACATTTGTGGTCTGTCAAAATCTGACAGCTTTCATTTTCCTGTGCTGTAAATATAGAAGCAGCAGCTGGTTTATTCTGTAAATTCTGACTGCTGCTCACAACACAATCTGCTTGTGTGTGTGTGTGTGTTGTTCTCATCTGGCCTATAATCCTAGACCTCTCACTTACATCCGCCCTAATCTAATCAGACTGGATTTCATCTGCTTATAAAAACACAGCTCAGAGCCTCTTACCATTACAGTGTGCATGTTTGTGCATTTGTGTGTGGGTGAGAGAGAGAGAGAGAGAGAGAGAGAGAGAGGGTAAAGAAATAAGTTGTCATGGCTGTTTGTGAAAAAGCACAGCACAAAACTCTCAAGCATGGGCGTTTTCCAGAGTGGCAGAGTGTGTGTGTGTGTGTGTGTGTGTGTGTGTGTGTGTTGGCCAGCAGTGTGTACTGGCTTCAGCATCAGCTCATAACCCATCAGAGACAGAATGACTCACTGTGTGTGTATTTGCAGATCATCACAGCTTCCTGCCACGCGGCATTTCTGTCTGTAACCAAACACACACCCAGGGAGGCAGCACACACGCACACGCACGCACGCACACGCACACGCACACGCACACACGCACACACGCACACACACACACACACACACACTGCACTTACTGGCCAAAGACACATCACAGGTTTGTGTTCATGCAGCTGATCAGCACATCATCACAGAAATAGAAACCAAGTTACCAATTCCAAGTTTTTCTTGTTCAAGGTTTACAGCTGGTTAAAACACAAACTCTGATTTATATTTCAGATACATCATAACTTGCATGTGAATTCATCCCCATTGTTTTGTTTATTTACTCATTTTTGTTTTCATTTTTCTTAGTTTTTATTTACTTTTATTTATTATTTACTCACTATTGATGTTCTGTTTTTTAGAAGTTTTACATACACTTAATAATGCCCAGTTTTCTCCGCACTTTCTCTCTCTCCGTCTATCCACTAACGGGCCAGAAAACCAGACGTCTTTATCTCTTCTTCGTTCGCTCGCCCCTCTCGACTCTCTCTCCATCTTTCTCTCTGCACTTCATTCACTCATATTCCGACCAGCACAAGTCCTCTCCTGCAGTAACACAGTGAGGAAGAGCTCTGTCTTAAAACTTCTTTAAGTGTGTTCCAAGGTCGTCCTCCTCATAAAGCCTCCATCATTACTCCACTCCACCCACCCCCCCACACGAGCTGAGATGAAGACAACCCATCTAACAGCAACAGACAGCTGTGACTTACAGAGGATGAATGATGGGGAATGTAATTATCAGAAGCGTGTTTCCTTGCACTTTTTCGGTGGAGAAGAAAAGCGTGGTGTTTATGAGGGCCCTCCTGCTGAAGCCCTGATGATGTATTTTTCCCTAGATGCTCACAAGAGGCTGTTTAGATGGGATGAGAGACAGGAAGTGAGAGACAGGAAGTGAGAGACAGGAAGTGAGGAAAAGTGTCTGTGTGATTTTTTAATGAATGTATGATTTTATTATAGACACTTCTACATTTTCTTCTTCACTTCTTGCAGCAAAATATATTGCTGTATACTCGCTATGCTATGCATCAAAAATGGAGATAAAGTGGTAGGAGTCAGGAAGACTCCTACCAGACAGGAAGGAGTCTGCAGGGTTCTGCATATTTTGCTTTCTCCATTGAAGTGGATTTCAGGAGATTACGGAGAGTGTTTGACATGGTTAGCTCAGCATTTGTAGCAGAGTAACAGCCTGGGATGAGTCTGCTGTTCAAATGTCAGAACTAATGAAAATATGAGATGGAGAGACTGCTTGAACCATTAATGACAATAGATTCAACCGACGTGAGATTTCAAAGGGCAGGCAGATAGAAACATCTTAAATGAAAACTGATCTGCTATAGAGAGAGAGAGACAGAGACAAAGAGAGGGAGAGAGATCACACTTGCATTTTTTGGATTGAGAATACACAGTGTCAACAAGAAAACTGAATCTGTAAACAGAATCTTCTCATGTAAAATAATCTAGGCCGAGTCACAGCCAGACGTTCATTTTCTGCTGGGATTTCTTCAGGAAATATTTCACTATCCTCACACGTGTATCACATTTGGTGACATTAAAGGAATAATTAAACCAAACATGAAAATTAATGATGTTCCAAATGCATGTAACTTTCCATCTGACACGAAACACAGAACTGATCTTCTTTTGTGCTCTACAGAAGAAATAAAGTAATTCGGATTTAGAATGACAGGAGAGCGAGTAAATAATGACAGAATTTGTCATTTGTAGATTAACACATTCTTTTGGGCAATGACGTTTGTCACAGACTTTGTGTTTGAGTGAGTTTGCAACTGCGTAAAAATAGCAGCATGTGTGTCAAAACGGAGAGATCCAGGGGCGTGTGCTGTTAAAAGAGAGAGAAAACACATGCAGTGTGTTTCAGAGTGTGATGGAGGGATGGAGCTGTGAGAGGAGCACTGTCTGTGGTGCTGATGTTAGAGTGTGTGATGGAGGGATGGAGCTGTGGGAGGAGCACTGTCTGTGGTGCTGATGTTAGAGTGTGTGATGGAGGGATGGAGCTGTGGGAGGAGCACTGTCCATGATGCTGATATTAGAGTGTGTGATGGAGGGATGGAGCTGTGGGAGGAGCACTGTCTGTGGTGCTGATGTTAGAGTGTGTGATGGAGGGATGGAGCTGTGAGAGGAGCACTGTCTGTGGTGCTGATATTAGAGTGTGTGGGGAATGTGAGAGCACTATATACAGCTTGGCTCTCACTACAGACACAAACAGAAGGTTTCAAAGTGTTAATCAGCACAGATGACAGCCAGATCTTCCTATCACACACACACAGATTCAAAATGTTCACGCAAGAAATAAAATACAATTACATCAAGTTAAAATTCACCAAGATATGTTTTTGGTGCCGTTTGCTCTATACCAACAAAAGCAGGGATGATATTTAATTATTTTCATTTATAAGCACCAGTATAATGATTAATATTTAGCAACAGATGTTTGTTCAACAACATCTAAAATGCCACGTGATCTTGAATCTTGAATCTTTGAGAGTTAGGAATTCACAATCCTGCCGCGTAAAGCAACACATTGTAATAATTTTGCTGAATGATTACTGTGTCTGTTGCTCTACAGGTGTCGTATGCACGACCCAGTTCGGCCTCTATTCGAGATGCTAACCTGTATGTGAGCGGGCTGCCCAAGACTATGACTCAGAAAGAGCTAGAACAACTCTTCTCTCAGTACGGACGGATAATCACCTCCCGGATTCTAGTTGACCAGGTCACAGGTATCAGTGGGACCGCGTTTCTCCTACAAATGCACGAACCCTGAAACGAAGGGCTAAAAACATTCATTCCACAAATTCAGCCATCAGATATGACCCTAAAACATCCACCTGCATACAGTTAATATGTTTAAAACCAACACACACACACAGAACAAAATAATTCCATAAAAATCAAACTAATTTATGCTTTCATCCAAAACAACTTACAGTACATTCAAGGTATACAATTTATCAGTAATGTGCTAACTGGGAATCGAAACCCACGACCTTTGGGCTACTAACACAATGCTCTACCAGTTGAGCTACAGGAGTACTAGATTGGGCTAATGATATTTTCTATCACCCTAAACCTGCCCTTAAGCCTAACCATCAGGAAAACATGTGCATGACATTTCTATTCGATTTTAACGTCATTTGGCTGATTTATGACCAAGATTTCTTTATTTAGTGAGGACCAGTAAAATGTCTCTGACTATGTTAGTGAGGACATTTTCCCTCATTTTTAAGTGTTCATATTTTTAGCTTCTGTGCTTTATTTAGCATGCTAACAGTGTGCTGTGCTTCAGCTGAGCTGTAACACCCGCACCGCTCTGAAAGATCATTCAACATGAGAAGCAGCTCCATAACGTGGAGCGACCGGAGTCTATTTTAAAGCACCCACTCGTCTGTACTCCCTCCAGGATCATGAATAAACCAGCTGGAGCATAACTGGTCATGGAGCTGCTTTTCTTACACACACCATGTTTCTCAAGATGCATAATTCATAACGGCATTCACCGTGAAAACAATATCACGTAAGCCACAGGAAAATATACTCCACCATCTAGTGGTGCTGAACGTTTTTCACGAAACTGCTGAAGAACGCTACACACACACACACACACACAGAATCACAGACACACAGAATCACACACACACAGAATCACAGACACGTTGGGTCTTCATGTTTTATAGGGACATTTCATAGACATTATGGGTTTTTTTTACTGTAAAAACTGTATATTCTATCCCCTACACTAACCCTACCTCTAAACTAACCCTCACAGAAAATGTTCCGCTATTTAAGATTTCCAAAATACATCATGCTGTGTGATTTATAAGCTTGTTTCCTTAGAGGGGCCTTAAAAATGTCCCTACAATGTCAAAATTGACTGGTGTTACTATACTTGTGAGGACATTTGGTCCCTATTATTAAGTGAATACCAGGACACACACACAGACACATATCCACACAGGTCTTCCTCTCTTGACACAGATCTTTCCATTGGCTCTGTGAAGACCCCCCGGGAGACAGCGAGCCACATGAGGGATCTTAATGTCTAATTAAATGAGTTGCTGGTGATTAGAAAACAAGAGAGAGCTGCCATAAAAAACCTGGAGCAGAACTCTTCTGTGAGGACCTGAGTGCCAGACAGGAAGTGTAGTGTGTGTGTGTGTGTGTGTGTGTGTGTGTGTGTGTAGGTTCAGTCATACTTGTAAGGGCTACATTTTTGAAAAAGTGTGTGTTGTACTTAAGTACTTAAGTGTGTGTAAGTCTTAATGTCAACAGGTCTCTATGAGTGTTAGGTTTAAGGGTTAGGACAAGAAAATACAAATACTGCATCACTAGCCTGATGTGAAAATAATCTAATAGTCTATGAGGTTAGACTATTACAGTATTAGACTATAGTAAGCTAGCAGAACTAGAAGACTCCGCCCACTCACGAGCTTTCCAGAGCCGCCTCCTGAATCTCCAGCAGAAATACAGGAAGATATTTTTCATCGAGAATCAGTCGATTCACACACACACACACACACAACAAAAAGCACAAAGTAGTTCTGAGGTCTGTGTGGTTTAGACATTCACAAAAACATGCTGGTAACAGCAGTTCTAAAATAAAACTGCACGTACGAGTCATTAATGAAGACAAAGACATATGCCACGATAAACAAACAGTGTCTTAGCTTTTCTGCAGTAATACTAATAAATCATAAATGTTTGCCACCAGTTTCATTGTAAAAAATGTGCGGACAGTTATGGAAGCATAAAGCCACAGTTAGAGGGAGAAACACAGTTCTGCTTGCCATGCCGTCGCCTCTGCTTGCTTCCTGTGGATAATGTATTCCAGTGGAAGTGACTGAAACACTATTTCCTTTCCTCACTTGTATCCTCATGACTCATTCCCAAGGCGCGTCTGTTTCCTCTCACTGTACTGGAAAAATGAGGCTAAATAAAGGGAGAAAAGCAATCAAACATTTGTACTTAAACCTTATATTTCACCTAAGCCTATCGTTAATGTCAGTGAACTCTGATCAGTTTGGTGTTTTGATCAATAGTCAAACGGAACACAAGGAAACCGCTCTGTTGTCATCATCGCTACCTTCCTGTTGACATCATAACCATCCCGCATGAACACGCACTGTGACATCACAAGTTACACAAGCACAAACAGGTGGATTTATAGTCTTCAGACACCATCTGTAACCAAAGATACATTAACCGATATTGTCTAATGTTCTGTAAATGTTCCCTCAAAGTTATCAAGAAAACGTGATTCATAAGTAGTTGATGGATCTTTTAAAAACAATTACTGAATGTAAATAAATGTTTGATTAAACAATTAAAAATGTCTGACAAACATTTTTGCTACTTAATGGATATGTTAGGGAAACGTTCTCACAAACTAAAATTGTTAGCTGGGGAGTTTTCCCCCATCTCTCTCTCTCTCTCTCTCTCTCTCTCTCTGTGTGTGCAGTAAGTGTTGAGTAACGGAGCGGTGTGTGTGTGCGGTGGAAAGCGCTTTGTCTCCGGCCACCGTGTCTTGCGCGCTCGCTCTGTGTGTCACGGTTATTATTAAACTCCAGCTCCAGCATTCTGCAGCTTCATGTGTGCTGAGGCCAGATAACTACAGGTAGAAAGTTACGTAAGGCAGGAGTGATTACCAGAAGAATAGTGCTGTTAACCGGCGCATTGTAGCTGTAACTCTGTTCTGTTCGTGATAAGCGATATAAAGGAACTCACAGTGCCCGTATCTCCGGTTTTAACTCGCCCGCTCCGCTTTGTTGAGGCAGCGCTTTATAAAAACGACTGCAGGCTCGTTTTATGATAATGTCCGGAAAGCGATGAGGAAAGAAACAGTAAACATTAAGGCGCTCATTTGCATTTTTTATCGGTTAAACCGCGAGCGTTTCTCGGGCTCCTAATTGTAGCGGTTCCGCGGCGGGATCGTCAGCTGTGTGGCAGCCGGTATGACGCCGGTCAGCACTATTTCCAGCATCCCATTACCAGTTCATTTTAGACGTGTTAGCGCACGGCACTGAAACACTCTGGACTGAAACAGCACTATGGGTATACACTGTTTGTTTTTATATGGACAAAAACACTGTAGGAGGACAAAAGGACACACAAAGTAAACCAAATCAGACACATTTATAATGTTACGACTCACTTTTGCCAGCTATTCAAACACAGGCTGTGTAGTGTCCACAATACAGGGCAGTATACACTATATACTGTGTCACTTTTAACACTGTGTTGACACTCCAAGACAGTAGGTGGTGATATTGCGACTGTTTAACATTTTTGAATGCAGTTCATCAGCCAAAAAACAGAAAACACCAAATAAACAAAACTAAAGATGAACTGATAGCATTATTGTTTTTTATTTCAATACATAATAGAGCTCGATAATGCCGTTGCCATGAATTCCTTTGGTCATGTCAACCAGGTAATCTCATACAATCTCATGTGACAGCCCCACTGTGCACTATATACTGTACATTTTGACAAATGCAGTAGGTGACATGCAGTCCATAACAGTATTTACTGTATATACTGCAGAAAAGTATGTTATATGCCTTTCCAAACATACACACAGCTACCCAAACACAGTTTATGTTCCTCCTAAACAAGTCAAAGCAAAGATACACACAGTTTGAGACAGATTCACCAGATCATTCCAGCACACTTAATCTGACAGACAGAAACAAAAAGTCATGTAGCTTGGATCAAACACTTATGAAACAGACTTGGTAAGCTCTTGTATTTTTAGATGCTTGAGCTGTTGCATGTCAAATACCTTCAAGACAGCGAGAGAGAGAGAGAGAGAGAGAGAGAGAGAAAGAGAAAGAGAAAGAGAGAAAGAGAGAGAGAAAGAGAGAGACGTCTCTTCCAGTTTCCTCTCTGCTCCACTTTCTAAGAATTCCGCTTTAATCGTGTTTAGACTCAAAGTGATGCGTTCTAAACTCTGGAACATTGCATGCTTTTCTTCACTCCTTTACTCCTGTCATTCGAATTAATGAGAGCAGGTTTTGGGAAAGTGGAAAAGTGAGAAACTGTCAGAGATGACTCAGTAATGCAGCCGCAGTTTAGATGAAAGCTCGCTGCATTAAAAAGATTGCGTGCAAATATTGGCTTGTAGAACTGCAAGTATCAAAAGACTCTGATTTGAACAGACAATCAGGCAGCGCAACACAAATCATCAATACTGCAGAATGACAGCCGGCAGCATGAGAGGAGGAACTGACACACACAAATATGTGTTCATTGTATTATGCAAATTGCCCTCTTGGAAAGCTGTCTCCACACGCACTCCCTCAGAGCCAGAAGGATCGTCTCATTAAAAACCAGCCCAACAAAAGACTCCCCGGTAAGCCAGGCCCTTTAAAATGTTCCTTTCAGGTAGCAGGCAAAAAAACATCACCTTGGAAACCATGGAAATGTCGCGGGCAAGCCACATATCATGAGCCATCAGACGGTTCGAACCACACAGTATGAGACTGAGCAAGAAACACACACACACACTCACACACACACACTCGATTTCCACACCAGTAAGCAACAGCATCTGTACACAGTATTGCCATCCTGACATGAAGAAAACAAACCAAATTACACGTCTGCCTGACAGCACTGGACTGTATGCTGGCCAATAGAATCCCTCGGTTTCCCTTTCGCCTTATTTGCATAATGTGACACCAGCCATAGGATCAGTCATATGTGCTGCAAATCCCTGTCTTTTGTCATTGTCAATATCATTTGCTGGTGTATTACTGTCTTTAAATATAGAAATAAGGAGTTTTGAATGAAGGTGTGTGCAAGTGAGGGAGTGTTACTGTAGCTCAACGGGTAGAACATAGTGCTAGCAACGGCAAGGTTGTGGGTTCAATTATCAGGGAACGCCAGCTAAAACTCTACCACATGCATGGGTACACACACACACACACACACACACACACACACACTACAGGCATAATGACTTTTATACTGTATATCTTTTACAAACTGTATATTCATTCCCCTAACCCTCACCCTACATATATGCATATTATACATATAAATACACACCTATGCACACACCTTTGTCATAAGCTTATCTCTGCCTGTCAGGAAAACAAATAAACAGAATTAGTGACTTCAGATTGTTCATTTTGTCATATGCATAGATGTATGTACACTTACAGGCTTTACATGGATTGGTTCATATTGCAGGTACAGACCGGATAAAGCCAGTAAGTGTATGGTGTGTTGTTTCTGATGTGCTGGCCCCACAGGTGGCTCGCGGGGTGTGGGTTTCATTCGCTTTGATAAGAGGATAGAAGCTGAGGAAGCCATTAAAGGTCTGAACGGACAGAAGCCTTCGGGTGCTGCTGAACCCATCACAGTGAAGTTTGCCAACAACCCCAGTCAGAAGACCAGCCAGGCCCTGCTGTCACAGCTGTACCAGTCACCCAGCCGGCGCTACCCCGGGCCCCTGCACCACCAAGCGCAGAGATTCAGGTGAATATGAGTCAGGCGGCTGCTTCCTCTGAGGAAACCAGTGTTCTGCTGGATATTTATAATAGAGTCCTAAGTCAAGGTCAGGGCCGTAGCTAAGAATTCTGGGAACTTTTTAAACAACAAATATAGAAATGATTGTGGGACAATGCCCCAAAATCAATTCACCTTTGACCCCACTAGCTACAGTGCCCTCCATAAGTTTTGGAAAAAGTGAAGATAAAACTGCTTTGTTTGCTGTAGAGTCAATAAGTCTTTTATGATTAAAGATGAATATGAGGTAAATGTACAGAATGGCACAGGTTTTCTCGTCTTCATCTTCATCTTACGCGTGTTCTCACTGAACACAAGACAAATAATGCAGCAGGAGGCGTCTGACCGCTGAGAAACACAATTGTGAGTCAATTGTCCCAATACTTCTCACGTTAGACAGAGGCATGAACCTCTGCTGCTCTTTTAAATTGGGAAAACATTTATGTGCTGAAACAGCCAAATAACCAAACGTGACATTCTGTACTTTTTTATTCACAAAAGATTTGTTGACTTCTCAGCAGAGAGATATTTTTCCTTCACTGTGTCAATACTTACGGAGAGTACTTCTACCGGCGCAGAAAAACAAGGACTGAAAACTAGAAGTTGCGATTATAAAACTATCTATTGGCTGCAGACTTGTGTCACACGCGAGGACCAGCTGCTTTTCAGCAGAAAGCAACGACACTGAGAGAAGAAACAGAAGTGAAGGATAAGAGACAGTGAGGTTCTGTCGTTCACAGTGTTCCTCTGATTTCCTTTCTCATGCGCCATCGTTCCTTCTTTCATTTCACACCTCTTCTATTTATTTCAGATCACTTCAGCGGAATTAACTCATTCTGAAGCGTGTAACTCAGGCAGCAGTTTTCAGCCTTTACGGCAAATTTTTCTGCTGAATCTTTCACTACAGGCCTGAAAATATTTAGTCACAGGCAACAATGACAATCTTTTGATGCTGCCGTTCACTTTGTAGAACTTTGCTTAAGATCTGAGGCTGATTCACATTAACTATGAGTCACATCTTACGAGCTTTGAGCTGACGAAGCCAATACTGATGATGTCATCCTGCAGTGACAGCTTAGCAACAGCCGAAGTTTGCAATCGTGCCAAATCTGACTGTAATATTGATTATGATAGCTTTAGCATTTACCTTCACTGACCTTAAAGTCACACACATGAAAACTTTGTTTATTTTGTGCTTAAGTGTTTCTCTTCTTAGCAATCCAAATATAATCCAAATAAGTTAAGTTATGTTTCTAGCTAGTTAGTTGCGGTTTATGGTTTACAGCATACATGTAGCTTTATCAAAGCAGTTAACTCAAGATTCTGTAGCGTGTTTTAGAAACAGACTTTAAATGTGTGAAATTTACTTGGCACCTGGCAACAAATATGGCCAACAGGATATGATGTCACAAACCAAGGGTGCTAAATGATTAGGGTTTTGAATAAATGACAACTTAATCAAAATTTCCAAATGATAAAATAAACGATCTGCTCCACTTTCGTGCAACATTTTAGCTTTGAAATTTTTATTCTTTGAATTAAACCAGTAGATCAATCTGTGACGTTTATGTCCTTTATAGGTCAAAAATCTTTTCGCTAAATATAGGTCTATACTCTATACATTATACGAACACATAGGTCAGATTTACCAAACAATAAAGAGAAAATCGTACACATACCCTTTTGTCCACTGTCTTTCGTATGACAGGACTGAAATGAGTCTGGCGTGACTGCACCTATAAAGAGTTTAAAAAAAGTCATGAAAAACAGAGTATAAAAATGTTAAAACTTTATCATCACAAATATATTTCAGATGAGTTACAGTCCATTTCCTCTAAATACATGAACTGTCAGTGAGATGCTTACTTTTAAATAAATCATCCTTTGTTTAGACAAGCAGAACTGGAGCAATTAGCACTGCTCAGTAATTCTGATGACAGAAATCAGTAATTAATTCCTCACACATCACAAGCAGTAACCACTGAAGAGACATGAACAGAATGAGCCACATTTGCATGTGTTAGTCGGCCCTACAAAGGCGTCATTGTGCTGTGTGTGTTTGGAGAGGCAGTGTTAAAAGCTGTAGGCCGGTCAGAGGCACGCTTGCAGACACCTACCACAGCATACACTCTTGCCCCTCCAAGCCCTCGCTCCGATTAACTCATTTACCCAAAGCGACCTGCCTCTCTAATTGGCTAATTGGCATCATAATGACTCGACACACTGACTGTCCTCGATTTATTTTTCATCCTTTTTTTCACAGAAAATACAGTCATCGACTGTTGACCTTCTGCAGATCGTGTGTGTGTGTGTGTGTGTGTGTGTGTTTGTCTGGAGAAGTCTGAAATGTGGAAAATCAGTAATTAACCCTGTCGGCCATCTTGTGATGGTTTTAAAAAGACATGAGATAAAGATGTGCCGAGCGAGAGACCAAGGTCACGGAGAAACCAAACAGACAGGAGCCCAGAGAGAAAATGACTGACAGGAAAAGATAGCGTAACACCCTGGCCCAATGGGTCACAGGAGCTAATAGAGCCGTAGCAAAAAAAAAGACAATCGCAAGATAAAGAAAGGGCAGCCGCAGTTAATTCTGTATTACACATCCTGTCTCCAACCTCATTGAAATGTCATTTTTATATTCAGGTTTTCAGGTGTGCTTAAAAAACGGCCCCAGAACAATTTTATTCATAACTCTAGCATATTATCAGTAAGACTCATTTTTAATATCTCATTCCCAATATCTGTTTGTATGATTTATTCATTTATCTTTACGTTTTGTTTTATATTTGCTATCACACGCCCTTAATCATTGTTTAAGCATCACTCTACAAGATAAATGGCAGTGAATTCAATTAAATTGAGCCACGGTTTGCCAATATTTATCTGAATTCACCCTATATATTACAGTGTACTTAAAATGACAGCTCCTTAATTTATCAATTCAATTTATTGTGATTCAAATCTCCCACATTGTTTGAAAGATAAATCAAGCAGCCCAAAACTAAAAATAAGTCATAACCAATGTTAATAAATAGAGGTAACAGGTTATATTTGTAAATTTGTTCAGTACAAGTAAACATTAGTTACTTGCTGCTGTATAGAAACTATAAACTGTATAGTATAAACTATAAACTATAAACGGCTGCTGAAATACGTGTGGTGCCGGGTGGGCAGTTCCTAGCAAACAGGGAACATTCTCAGAACGTTGGTTAATGCTCTCTCAAAGTTCTCTCAAAATTCTCTCCAGGTTATCACAAACATTCATGTAGTAATGCTAGTAGAACTTTTTTAACATACATCATATTGAAAATGTTATTCTTAAATAGTTAGTGGAACGTTTTAACAACATTACAGAAATAAAAACGTATATGTTTTGAATATTCTATTTGTATATTGAATATATGTTCTTTTAACATTTCTAGAACTTTCCAAATAAAATTGGAATGTTTTTTTACTAATGGAAACGTTAGGGAAATGTTCTGACAACCCAAAGTTGTTAGCTGAGCCCATTAATTAATTCTGTAACTTTTTTTAAATGTTCCACTAGCAACTTACAAATAATACGTATGATAACGTTTTTAAAATTCTATTAACATTAGTGCAAAAATGTTTTAAAACCTTTGAGAGAACTTTAAGAGCTTTTAAGACAACGTTGGAGGCAACATACTGAGAATGTTCTCTGTTAGCTGGGTTAGCACTGCTGGATGTAGAAATGACGGAAAAGCCCGACAGGGCGACACAGTGTAATGGCCCGTCACAGGATGGGCGTCTTCAGTGAGGCAGAGATGTAACATTAGTTCCATTGAGTGAGTCGACCATCTGCCTGGCATTAACCTCAGAACCTCCTTCTCTTTGCAGGCTGGACAATTTGCTTAATATGGCCTATGGCGTTAAGAGGTAATTAAAACTTCACCCAATGCCAGATGTCTATGTTCTATCCTGTTTTTGATTTCCTTCTTTTCTGAAAATCACATTCATTCAGTTCAGTTGAAGTTCGGTCTCTTCTCTTGAGTTTTTTTATCATTTTTTAAATTTCTTGATTATTTTTGTTATTTACACCGACCCATCAGTAGCCCTGAGAGTGAGGGCAAGTATCTTTTATCATTTGTAGCGTTGTTTGGTTATGATGATCATGAAATTATCATTGCGTTTCGGTATTTTGTGTTTTGTTGCGTGGAGCTCCTGTTTTGAGGCTTCAACAGGATTCAGAGACCAGCACCTCCGTCCAGCTCATTTTTCTTTTACAAAACAACCCAAAACTGCCACCAATTTAGAAATTAGTTCACCTAGAAATTCTGTCATCAGCTGACCCACCCTCATGCTGTTCCAAACCGTTCATTCTTCTGTGGAGAACAAAATAGGAAAAGTTGAATAGTGAACTTACAATGAATAGAAACAAAATTTTAAAAAAGACACAAGTATTATTAAAACTGCAATCTGTAACTAATAAAAATAAACAAAAATCAGTTGTTGAACAAGTACATGAAATATCAGTGTTGAAAACTGTCTTCCTATCTTATTGGGATTCTCAACGATAACTTTATAATAATGATTTATAACTTGAGCTGTTAGGGCTGGTTTTCCAGCAAAATACCAGACTTACCACTACATAAAGAGAAGTACATAAAGTAACCTGCAATTGTATGTTTTAAACAGAGATGGCGACAGAGAGGCATCTGTACAAGAAAAAGAAAAATGGACTAGGAACAACATGAGCGCGAGCAAATATGAACAGGAATAAAAAAAATTCCTTTAACTTAATTCTATATGCTCGGTGTAAAAGCTTCTCATAGACAAATGACACAGTTAGACTGAAAGCTGCTTTTTGTTTGTTTTGTCTGAGCTGGTGTAGAGCGAGACCGAGGTGCCTTCAGCTCTGGATCTCTGCTGGATCTCGAAGCGTTTCACTGCAGGTTCAGAGGCTCTGATCAGCTGCGTTTGCTTGTGTTTCTTTGCTTTGTGCTGCTGTGGCTGTAGTGAGAAGGTTTCTTTTAAACATGTTCTTGAGCTTGTGACATTTTGTGGCATATTTCAGCATCTGTTGAAACATGTTGATGTCCACTGAACACCAAAGACTGAAGACTAAGATGGAGGGAGTATGAAAGGTTATGCATTGTGTGTCTTTCTTTAGATAGTTCTTTATATATGTTTTTTTACTGTTCGGTCGTAATGGATTAGAACGAACCGTTGATTGTTGTTAGGAAAACGTGCTTTTAAAGAACCAGATTATACAGAATCTGTGTGGCGCTTCCTTTCAGCACAGAGAGCTGAGAAGCCACAGGAAGAGAAGCTATCCAACAGGATATGCCAACAAGACAACAACATCTTTCAAAACAAATGAGATGCAGACGCCTTTTTATTTACGCTCTGTGCGATCAGCTGTCAAAACGCTGAAAAAGCCAAGAGGAAATCACATAAGCTTGTCTGCCTCCAGAGAGAAAGAGAGAGAGAGAGAGAGAGAGAAAGAGAATTTAGGAAGATGAAATCAGTCGAGGGGGGAGGAGATGTGCCATCTGATCACGCTGTAGAAGATAATTAAAGAACAAAGAGCGCTCGGTTAAAATGAGCATCAGTAGGTGAAGGTGGGCAGCTCGGAGGGGTGGGATGCCTCTAGGTCAGTCGCTTGTTGCTATGCAACTCCACGTCCTACTGTTCGCCTTAGTTTGAACAACAGACAGCGCCCGCCCCTGCCCCCGCAGTCACCAGACATCTTTGTGACAGCAACAAACTAGCCTGGCCCTCACCCTCCAGCTCATCCATAGATGACTGGCATTCGGAGTACCAGCGAGCCATATTTTGCCTCCCTCTCCAGGATAAATAATGGCACCAGATTTATTATTTGCCCAGAAATACCAGCGTAATTAAAGTCATGAGATGGCAAAGAGTGGCACCGTGCCATTATACCCTTTATTTACATAATGAGACACAAGTAACAGAACAAGAGAAGAGAGAGGGACAGATGTATCGACTACACCGGCTAAAACGCAGATAAAACATCAGAGTAATTCTTGGCAGAACAAGAAGCAGGGAATTGGACGGCTCTGTAGTCCATGCAGGGCTATTGATCACCCACTGCAGAGAGCGCCGGCCACTGTGGGTGGAACGCGCTCTGCTCCCTGTGCTAGCTGGCTGGAAAGTGTCGTTTCTGCCTTCCATTTTCTGCTTGGCAACC
>JAZGTJ010002814.1:0-39517 GCA_036877575.1 Botia almorhae | reverse complement strand
TCCTCATGCCTCCCTGCAGCATGCCTAATGCACGTTCACGCAGATGAGCAGGGACCCTGGGCATCTTTCTTTGGGTGTTTTTCACAGTCGGTAGACAAGTCTCCTGCGTTTTTAGAACTGTGACCTTAAATGCCTACTTTCTGTAAGCTGTTAAGGTCTTAACGACCATTCCACAGGTGCATGTTAATTAATTGATTATGGTTAATTGAACATGCATGGAAAACATTGTTTAAACCCTTTACAATGAAGGTCTGTAAAGTTATTTGGATTTTTACAACATTATTGTTGAAATACAGAGTCCTGAAAAAGGGACGTTTCTTTTTTTGCTGAGTTTAGTTTAAATGGACGTGCATATAAAACTGCATTTTGATCATCCAGAATGATGCCCATCTGACGTGACTCACATTCCGGTGAACGATGCAAGGTCACTCTGCTTTACAGGTCCAGCCTGCCAGCAAACAGATCACAGCCGAGAGCCAGTACAAAGGCATCATCGACTGCATAGTGAGAATTCCCAAAGAGCAGAGATTCCCGTCCTTCTGTCATCAGATACTTCCCCACACAGGCAGAGAGAGAGAGAGTTCACAAGTCTGGGCAACTGCATTGCCAAAATCTACTAGTCTGATGGTATAAGAGGTCTTTATCTTCAAGGTGTTATCATCTACAGAGCTGCTTACTTGGCGTCTACGACACGGCTAAAGGAAAGAGATAGGTGAGAAACGTAAGAGATAGATGAGCCAAAGGATATCGCATTTATAGCGCGCTATATACGCATAAAGCGCGCATGTATCGTTTCATGAAAGACGCGTGTACAAAGTGCTTCCAAACATTTCTTCTCCAGCGGACATCATGTACAAGGGAACGCTCGACTCTGACAAAGAAGAAGTCTGGAGGAAGAGTGGACTTAACCAAACTGACCCAGGGGTGGGTCGTGGTCACATGATGGCATGTGGTTACTGTACCCTCAACCCTGACACTTGTAAATATATTTAAGTCTTATCCCAGCGTCTTGACTCTCAGTCTGGTCAGATTGAAAGTTTCTTCATTCCCTTATTATTATTTCAAGAATCTACATGTGCATGCGCAGTGGCTCTTGTCTTCTGCAGCTAGCAGAACACATTTACTCACCGACTGCAGCAATTGGCTGCACACTGAAGACTGACTGTTCGAACAGTGTGTTCCAACTTATGTTCTTTTAATAAGAATAAAATTGTACAAATCTGTTTGGTGCTTGCAGATCCTTTCTTTGATGTCAAAATAATAAATTAATAGAATAATAACGTAATTAACAGAGATGAGTTCTGTTTAAACTCAAAACAGAAACGCTCAATTAAATTGGGTACGTATGATGCCAGGATTAAACCAAAATCTGTTCCTGTATTTAAAAAAAAAATATCTGTATTCTGTTTAAATTACACGTTTACTTTGATCCTGATTCTAAAATTATGTTCATATGATGTTCACTTCGGATTGTTCTTTTGAGCCGGTTTTAGTGAACCAGTTAACGCTGGTTCAGGGTTCGAAGTGGATTACTTTTATGAGGCATGGATGGAAGGATGCACTTTTTGGAGCTTCAAAATGAAAGCAGGAAGTCATATTGAGGATGTCTTTAAGGGTAAGTAATTCATTGGCTAATTTTCAGTGTTGAGTGAACTATTCTTTTAACACATTAACTATTGACATATATTCCACTAATGTGTCCTTAATGTGACCTCAAAGCTTCTTTTTTAGGTAACTTAACTTAAGTAACTTGTAGGTAAACAGTAACTACAATATTGTAATAGGTTGACAATATTACAATATTGTAACAGTAAAGATAACAAACATGCTTTTGTGTATTTATCCTTTTGCTTTTACATCTATGCATTTGACAGCGACTTACATTGCATTATATTATACATTGTTTCTAAGTATGTGCAATCCCTGGGATCGAACCCATGACCTTGGCGTTGTTAACATGCGCTAACCACTGAGCTACAGGAAAGTACTTTTGCTTTTGTAACTTAAACTACGCTAATATAGCATTTTTATCTCCCTTTAAAATAAATACCACTTGTTTTGATATTTCATCTGCTGCAATAAAATACATGCACTTTCAAATTGTCCACATGCATGTTTTTGGGGTTATTTCATGCAGTGCACGACCTCTGTTGTGGGGCTGCATTACATCAATCTGACAGAAGAGGGCACTCCACGACCCCTTTATATCACAACCTTAAAATGCACACGTAAAATGCACCCGGCGCCTTGGTGAAGGTCTTTGTACAAGCCACAGTAAACACAATCCTGCATTCGTCAACGCTTTGAGGAGTTTTTATGTACGTTTTATATCAACTTAAACCGCAAGCACTTACATAAACCAGCGCGCCCTGCAGATTGCGTGTGCGTACGCGGAAATCATGACGTCATATCAGCTGTTTCGCCTCCCAGCGTAGTCTGACGCAAGCGCGGACGTCATTTTCGTTTCAGGAACACATCGCGGCTTCGCTAGCAGCGCTATGCGACGCATTTCACACGCGCGGCTGTTGCACGGACAGTAACGCGTGCTGGTTCTCGACGCGGCATCTGCGGGAAGAAGGAAGTCGAGAGCGACGCCATGCGTGACATCTAAGACCAGAGGCACCGCGGCGGTCACCGTTGCCATGCAGCAGGCGGAGAGCGGCGGAGGGGCGGCGACTTCCGAAGTCCAGCTGAACGAGCAGCCCAGCGCGCTCATCGCATGTAAAGTGGCCGAAGAGGTTTTTAATGAGCAGCACCTAAAGGTAAGCGTGTGCCACCCGGTTATCCCGGGCCACAGTGTGCTCACACCGAAATAACATGTTTTCCAACGAGGCCAAATGGGAGGAGCTATATTCATTTACCAAAGTCAGGCTGTATGAGCTTTGGAATACATTGCATAATAATAACAAGTAATATATCATGATGCTAGCATGTTCTTTTGGGTGTGCTTGGTACCATGTTTTGTATTGACACGTGACATGCCAATATCACCTGGTCTTGGTCATGTACTTCAGCATTATCATAGTATACATAGGCCTACGTAAATATCTGACCCTGTATTACTGTTTTATCATGGTCTGTTTTGATCTGTTTTAATGTAAACATGAAAACATGTTGTATCTGCATCTGTATCTGTTGTGCGGCAGGTGAAAATTTCATCATGAATATCTGTAGCAGTCTATGAAGGTTACATGCTGATGTTTCAAGTTTAGCATCTGGGGTGTTTAAATCACCATAAGCAATAGTAATACATGAACTCGCCTTGCAAACAGCACTAATCAAACGTGCAGTTAATTCTTCACATGCTGTGATTTATTAACCAACAAGTTAAATTTTCCAACTTCCCTCCTTCATTTTCCATTTAAATAAAATCGATTACAGTAGCTGTGACAAGAGCTTTTGATTCTTCTACAAGCACTCTGCAGAACAGCTTTACTATCAAAATGGGACAATAAGTTAGGAGCCGAACTGGAGCTTAACCAGTGACTGAACTGATGGAAACGAAAATCCTCTGTTCTTTGTGTTTTTCCAGTGACGATGAGTTCAAAGGTCAATCGCTGGCCTACATGATGATTTTTCCTTGAAGTCACTTTTTCCCTCATCACGCCTGTCTTGGGGTTATTTAAAATTCCTTTATCATGTAATATTACTGTTTCCTGTTTTTAGTGGGAAGAAGGATTCAGTTTGAAACCAAGTGAGTCAGGCTAAAAGCGATATTTGTCCATAAGACATACAGATGTTAAAAACTGTCCCATAAGACATCCGACTTAAAAATCTCCATAAAAACCAGTTCTGTTTATTAAAGTTTATTCAACAAAGCATATGTAACTGAATTGAAGGATACATTTTGTCGATATTGCACACAAGTGTTTAATGTAAGTCTGTCATTTAAATGAGTTCAAAAACAGCTCAGAATTTGTTGGATCTCTTTTTTTTTTAACGTGTGTCTGGGAAATCTTAAACCCAAATTGTGCTTCTTTCACAACTCTGAAAACATACAGATTAGCACGTAACGCTCAAGATCAACTGTTTTATATGCAAGAATGAGACAGTTGGTTTTGTTTTCTGCCCATACACGGTTACATTATATCATTACTGCAGCTGGTCTAAAAACAGGCGTTGACATTTGTTTACACTGTTTAGCTCCATAGAGCTTGTTCCACAACAGAAGTGAATGGAAACCATGTTATGGTTTTTCCTGTATTCATAACACAGTTTCATTGGTTGCTCTATTTTCTCTACTTCATTGACTTGCCTAGACGACACCTGGTCGTTCCGTCATGTCTGCGGTATGTGTCAATTTAAATATGTGATCTGTGCTGACCAAAATGAGTCACAATGAGCAAGTTGTCAAAAATAAGTTCTTGTTGTTTTTACATTCTCCATTAAAAACCTTAAAATGATGCATGGTTTGCTGGAATCGGATAAAACAACATGACAGAGCAGTTGAGAGGAGAGCAGGTAAAAAGGCAATTTTTCATGGATTATTAAAACAAAGGAAAGATTTAAGAAGGTTCATCTCTCAGGAAATGTACAAATAAAGATGATTTTAGATGTGTAACTTTTATCGAACGCATTGGGATCACTAGACGAGGGCTTAATGAACTCGTGTTTTTGTGAAAGCCTCCAATTAGACCAAAATTGACATTTTTCACTTGTTTTGCCTGTAGCTCATAATTATCCCGAGCTTATTCTGACTCATTTTGCTAGCACACGCGGTTACTGGACACATAGAAGTTAAATCTTAGTCGTTAGGAAATCAAATCAATCCTGTTCACACACGTTCACATATAGAAATGAGGATAATCATCTAAAAGGAATTAGTTGGTCATTTCTGATTGTGAATATTTTTGTAATTCTGCATTTTAAATGACATACAATATCCCTGCCTATGTAGACAGCAGACAGCATGGTAGCTCATTGGGTTTCCAAACAAAATGTGTGTGTTTGATGTGAGCTTTACTGTAAAGTTATTGTACAGTTCAGTTTGATGTCCTCATACAGACTGTTGTAAGTTCAATGACATTTAAAATGACAACAGATTGTGTAACATGTCAAAAATCCCTTCTAATAAAAAAGGTTGTGCAGTTAGTACAGTAATTCCTCATCTCAGTAATGGTTTAATGATTTAGTACAGAGAATTCTGTCTCTTTGTGCCATTGGATATAAATATCTAAATGAAGGGGGCTTATATGTACCACCTCCGTCCAGCAGCTGCTCTCACCTCCACTTGTCTTTGCATAACTGAATCTACTTCTGCCAGCCTTTGCATTTTTTCCATCACCTCCTTTCGGTTTCATATTTCCATGTTTCCATTCAGTCACAGAAGCAGAGATGCACTGTTCCAATAAACACACACACACACACACACACACACACACTTATCTACCTACAGGGGACATTCCATAAACATCTATTGCTTTTAGACACAGCCAGTTATAAGCAGTATAACCTCACCCACACTCCAACCCTAACAGAAAACTTTCTGCATTTTTACCCAAAAAACTTGATGCGTTATGTTTTAATAGTGTTTTAAAAAAAAGGATGTCCACAAAAGAAGGTTTCACTGACTTTTGGGTACAAATTTGTTCCCATATATGGTTAAGTACAATAAGCGTAATGTGTTTATAAAGACATTTATAAATGAAGTTGTGTGTCCTCACACTGTCCAAAATGTTACATTTTCCTGCACTCAGAGGCCATTTTTGTCCCTATAATGTAGGTCAAACCAGAACACACACACACACACACAGAACTGCACAGGTTAGCCTGAAGTGAATGTTTGTTAGCGCTGACAAATTCTCATGTCATAATTAGTGGCATTTGCTTAGTCAAACATTCATATTACTGCAGTTCATACGTGCGGTAGTTCAAACTGTAACTTTTTAAAACTAGCGTTACTGCAAGAACGATTTTTAAAAGCTTTGCGAGAGCTTTTAGAAAACATTAGCCAAAGTTCTGAGAACGTTCCGTGTTCCCTTGACTGTGTTTGTAATGTTATGCTGACATGACATGAAAAGTAGTAGTTGGATAATTAGCTTAAAACATAAAACTAGTTATGCATAGATGGGGAGATGGAAAGTGAGGGACAGTCGGATGGACCGAAGCTCTGTGGAAACACACTGAAGGTTTAGAGTGAAAGGCTACACATGAGAATGTTGGACTGATGCCCACAAATGGCTGATGTCATTAGTTTCCAGTACCTCATTGGGATTAGTCAATAACAAAGAGAGTGGCAGAGACAGACAGAGAGATAGAAGAGGAGGGGAGGAGCCAGGCAGGGTTAGGAAGGTAAAGACACTCCCACAGTCCTTTCTAGCAGTCTGATGGAGAGGGAGGTGGTGCTCAGAGGTATCAGCTTTACTATAAACAGCAGGAGATCAACTCTGAGGTTCTGAGCTGATGACACACGAGACTGCCTTCAAGTGCAGCTTTTCTCTGGAGCTTTACTGTTGCTTGGATTGTATGGATCATCTCGGAGAGAAATACAGTATCAGCGCACAGGAGACTTCGTGTCTTCATCGGGTTCTGTGCATGACTTTGCTGTGAATGGTTGGATTTGAACGTGGAGGTGAAGCAGCTGAACGTCTGCTGGAGATTGTGGTTCATGCACCATTCAGCTGTTAAAACACCCTCAGGTTTCAGAGTCTTGCTCCTAAACGAATCATGCATCTTAATGCAACAAAGTGCAGCAACGTTTGCCTGGTGGCCACGCTAGTGGACCATGCAGTGTTCAGCCAACCAGAGATTCAAGTAAGTTTAACGGTTAGCGAGACTGTCTTTAACTAGTCAAGTTGACTTTGTTTGATGACATGTCACCAACCTGCTCGTCTTGACCTTCATGTTATGCTT
The DNA here is from genome assembly GCA_036877575.1 of Botia almorhae. Lineage (NCBI taxonomy): Eukaryota > Metazoa > Chordata > Actinopteri > Cypriniformes > Botiidae > Botia > Botia almorhae. The sequence goes on along the minus strand of JAZGTJ010002814.1, from coordinate 32,665 downwards.
TAATTCTGGTAATGAGATTTTGTTACGGTTACAGATGTTGTTTAAACAGAAAGATTGGAGGTCCTAGCAAAGCATGTTTTGTTTGCTTTTATTTATATGAACATTGGACTTGATTTATGCAACGCAAGCAGAATTTTTGTGCAGATCACCATCATAAACCGTTCTTGGATAAATTGTTGCGTTCATCTGGACAAATACTTAAGATCAGTTTTATGAATGAATGATTTAAGGCCAGTTTACCTGAGGAACGGTAGCTGTAAAACCTTCTCAATTTAAGAGAATAGCGAGTCCATACCACAACTATAACAATAACAATAGTAACGATATTGTTAGTGATTTATTTTCCTGCCAATGTGATTAAACATTGTCAGCCAATCAAAATCCATATTCTAATTTAAAGCACTCGCTTATTTACTGCCGAAAATTATGCTAATATTATGTTATCATTATAGTTACTTTTACAGTTATCGTTTTTGGTGTGAACAGGTCATTATACAGAAATTCACTCCGTGTGTGTTTTTATAAATGTGAGTCATTGGGTTTCGTAATGTTTATACTCTCTCTTACAGAGCAATAATTTCAGAATATGATATATTTTATCATCTGGATTGTCTCAATGTGTCTCATTCTTATAGTTGTTGCATGTGTGTTTGCTTGCTTTATCAGGAGCAGTTTGAGTCTTTGTTCCGCGAGTTTGATCCAGGCACGTCGTTCCAGTTCTTTAAAAGCTTCAGACGCGTCCGGATTAACTTCACGGACGTGCTGGCGGCAGCCGAGGCCCGAGTCAAACTCCACAAGAGTGACTTCAATGGAAAAGAGATGCGTCTGTATTTTGCTCAGGTAAAAACATTTATAGAAGAGTACAGTGGCGTTGTTGTGGAACAGTTATTAGGGTGTCAGCTGCCATGGGATTAATTGAATATTTTTCAAAGACAACTACTGTACTGCCATGTTAGATATGAAAAAAACATGGTACTACTGTGGTATTTTTTGACTAGTGAAGACAGCAGATTTTGTAAATCATACAGTTCATTAACCCATCAGAATATGATGTTCTTGTGAACGAATGTCATATAAAGATATAATGTATATTTTCTGAGGTAATGGAAAGTTACCAACGCTGCTGTGTGGTAGCTGTGGAATTCTGGATTTTTCCTATTGGCTCAAATCAAAAGAGCTTCACCCCCAAGTCTCATTCACGCCTGTAACAGAAATGGAGTTTGTTTGAATCACTAAACTCAAGTATGTACAACATAAACAGCGACGTTAGAGTTAGCAAACATCGCTAATAATAACTCCACCCGTCGCCACGCAAATATATGTTGGAGCGCATTTAGCATTTCTGCATGATTTACTAGTCAGTCGCTCAACTGTGTGAAGTCACATCGAGTTGAACAGTAAGAATGAGGTCATGCGTCTCACAGAAAAACCAACATGAGTCACGGTTTCTGTTTTGTTACAGTGGGGAACCTAAATTTAGTATGTGTGTCCTTTAAACTGCACCACTGAGAATGACTCACGCACAACATTGGGAAAAATACACGGGGGGGTAAAAGTTGTGTACTCAATCTGACACAAATAACACACGTCACTTGCTTATTCGGTTACATTTCTGTCTTTATTTTTTGTCTTTTGATGACTTATTTTGTCTTCTTGTTTTTCCCTCTCTGTACAGTCTGTACACATCGGCAGCCCTCGCCTCGAGCCACCTAAACCAGACAAGCAGTTCCTCATCTCTCCTCCAGCGTCGCCCCCTGTAGGTTGGGAGCAGTCACAGGATGCCACACCAGTTATCAATTACGACCTGCTGCGTGCTGTGTCTAAACTTGGACCAGGTATAAGCTTTATATATTTACCGTCAATGTTTTCCTCGTGCAACACAAAAGAATATGTACGCAGGGGGCGAAATTTTAATCCACTGTTTGTCATTCAGTGACGCTAAACCTGTCTGTCAGGTTTCACAGAATAATTAAAAAAGCATCATAACAGAAGCAATATTTAAAGCTTTCTGTATTCATATGATATAAAATCTTTCCCCGCACTGTTCTCTGATTCACATATTTAAATGTCATGTTTATGATACCGCCGTTTGGTGCGACACAAATCTAAAGACGCGGTTTGTGTATTTATTTTTATCCCTTAAAATGACTTCCAGGTGAGCAGTACGAGCTCCACACGGGAACCACAAACACCCCCAGTGTGATCGTGCACGTGTGCGAGGATGACAGCTCGGAGGGCGAGGATGAAATGGAGGGCGGCAAGCGTGCACGCCCCAGAATCATCCAGACCCGCCGTCCGGACTATGTCCCTTCAGTAAAGCAGTGAGAGAGTTATTCTGGTTTCTTTTATCTGCTTGACAAATGGGGGAAAAACTAGGAACATGCAGTCATGCAGCTTGTCATCCTCGCCACCAGGGGGCGGTGAGCGCCAGAACTTCGTCCTAGTTAGCGAGAGAGTTGACCATTTTCATAATCTCGAGTTTCATTTCTTAACACCCATCGCTGATGGAAATCAGGGACTTGGAAGGGAGGTTTCTCTCGTCTTAAGATTGTCATCATTTGCTTGACATCACAACTGTGTAAAAGCGATAAAAAAAAATCACCTCTGATTACCAGAAGGAGTTTTTGCATAGCACAAAAAACTAAACATTGTTTTGAGTGTGTATTGTGTCGGGGTCCATACGTATTCATCCTCATTATTACGTACCGTCTCTTTAAACATTTGTACAGTCTTTAAAAATAGTCAGTGTCACAGAAGAACTTCACAGGCTCCTTCAAGTATTCTGCACTTTAAGAATAGAGCCTTATTATGTGCTAATATCATGAACTTGTCCTTGTATACAGAGTACAGCAGTAACGGACCACTTTACCAGAAGCTCTGAGTGTAACTTCATTTCTCATTTATTTTCTCCTGATGGATTTAAGTTCTTCAAGAAAGACCCACATCAACCGGCTCTGTGTGTTTAAGTGTTTAAAATCAGACACGCAAGCACATATACTACATATACTACAGAACTGCTAGTGCAATGTAAAAATAATGTCTATGAAATATAGTTAAAAATGATAGAAAAATATTACAATGTACAGATTGTTTCAAAGTGTGGAGAGATTTTGTCATTCACCATGTTTCAGGGGAGAACCACCTTAATAACGAAATAATAATAATAATAATAACGAACAAAAAAAACAAAATTCGGTTATTGAGCAAGTACATGACAGTGTTTAAAACGGTCCCCTTACCTGAACACGATTCCCAGCGGTAAGTTTATAATAATGATTTATAATTTGAGCTGTCGGGTCCAATTTCCCAGGAAATGTCCGTTTGACTTCATTTGACTTCAACCTACGTAACGAATTGCAGTAAAATGCTATTTTCTTTCAAAAGAGGCAAAAGTTACCGATTGTAGCTTTATTCTCAGAGCTCGCAGTAGGTCTGTCTTCGAAGATTTGTACAGTTTTACGTAAACCTCTGTGGAGAAAATAAAGGGGGAATCTTACCCCCAGAACTGTTGTGCGCTCATAACTGTGCTACCAGAATCGCCCTGTCGTGCTCTGCTGTCTTTGGAGATCTTTTCATTACTGTGGCAGATGATCTAATGTCATCCAGTGATTTTAAGCAGCTGTATTGTACTGTGTATATTTACTGTGTTTGAATGTAGCCCATATCATGAATGCTTCAAGATTTCTGTCAGAAAATACTCATTCGATTCATTAGCTAACAGGAGTATGACGCGCGGAAAGCTTAACGTACCTTTAATAAAACCATCTTGACCACAGAAAGGTAACTTGTGTTTTTTTATGTCTTACGGTTGGTGTTTGGGCTCTTTGTACTGCTTACAGATCGATTATTAATATGTAGATTAAAAATATGTCGTTTTTTGAGAATCTAGTGGTGGCATAAAGCCACAGCAATACAGCAAGTTAATGTTTATTGCCTGATGCATTTTGTGGAACTTGTCACAGGGTGAACGTGCCCAATCATTCGCCCCACACACACAGAAGGGATGTGAAAACACAACCCCCTCAAAGTCTACAGTATTTAGCCTGCAATAGTTCTACAGCACATCCATGTCAATAGTTGAATTAGATTATCAGATGCCAGCACAGACGGGTTATTACATTCCCTCAAACGCCCTCATATACAGGGTAAAATGATGAACGATACATTAAATACAGGTTATATTTGGTATAGTGTTAGTTTGCCACTTACTGCACTTATTGTTAGTGTAAAATCTGGTTTTAAAATCAAAAGCTGTTGAAAAGCTCTACATCGAATGCTAGCGTGTTGTAGGAATGCTTTACAATTTATATAAACAATACAAAAACGGTTATTAAAAATACTTAATTTTATTGAAATTAAATTTTATTTTTATATCTCATTTTATTCTTTTGATTTAGTAATGAAACATGTCCTGCATATGAAAGTTCTGGTCAATAGGACCAGAACTAGCCGTGGACATATTTCTGTCTTGTTTACAGTTCATCTACAAAAACATCTTAGCAGCGCCACCTGCTGGTAAAGCTTTCAAACGATAAGATAACGCATGTGCATGTACAGTAAAAAATACTGTAAGCGTTATAATGGAAGTTATAATAATACGACTATATATATAAGGCCAACATCTGTAAATATTATATGTGCAGATTGTTTTATGCTTGTTTTGGCATATCAAGTCTTGCACTTCTTACCAATACCAGTATTTACAGCTCAACAAATGAATACCGGAGATATGAATTAAACTATTGCCTGTTGTGGATTGTTTCATACACATCTGTAAATTTGTAAAAAAATATATCAAGGTGACACACGTTTGTTTTTACCAGTGTGGTAAACTAATGTACAGCCTTTAGTAGTTTGACTTAAAATAATTAATGCACAGTAAACAGAATAGACAAAAGTATTTTTATTCACAAACTTTAGGGAAATAAATAAAATGTGACTATGAAAAAAGATTTTGCCGTAAAATATGCTGACTAGCTAAACAGCAGGACGGTGTACAGCTGAATCCACAACAGACCAACAAATGTCACATGACACACTCCTCTCCTAAAACACAAAGACAAACACTGTTAAAGACACACACTGTATATTTACCTGTGAAGCAAAAATATTGTTCATTTGAAGACAGATTCGTTTTGACCACATTCATCATGACCCAGCTAACAGTTTTAGATTGTAAGAATGTTTCCCTTGTTTGCATTACAACAAATTCATGTTTCCATCTGTTCCTCTCTGCATGTTCCAAATAACAAAAGCGTTAAAAATGTTATTTTGAACGTTCTAGGAACGTTCCAAATGCCTAGTTTTAGCAGTTGCTTGGTTATAAGAACGTTATTTAAACATTTTTTTACATTCTGAAAAACACATTCTGTAACATATATAATAAAAATGTCCCACTAATTTTACTGCAAGAATGTTTTGGTAACTTTAAAAGAATTTTGGTCAATGTTCTGAGAATGTTTCCTGTGAGCTGTGCAGATGTAAGACTGAAACATTCATGTACCTGTTACTTTCCTCACCGATCCAGCCTGTCAATCATCCTTTTTGTTATCGATGACTTCTTGCGTTTGCTGTGCGAGTTTCCTCTTCATTTCCATCTGCTGCTTGAGCATTGCAGCTTCCTTCTTACCCTGATAGATCTTCGCTCCAGCAAAAGCCAAACACAGCAGCAGAGTTTTTGCTGCCAGTATGAAGAGCAGCAAAGGGACATTGTCCAGAGCCTATAAACAGGTCAGTGACAACAAACTATTAAAATATAGTGTTTCCCTTCATTTTTCCTTCCTTTCCATAATATTTCAACAAAACATGTGCATGGGAATATTTGTATATTTGAGAATATTTACCCAATATGTGCCCAATATCACTTTACAATTTGTTTCACTTGTAATATTAATACCAAAAATAATGACATCTTCCAGGAAGTGACATCATTTTAAAGGGACGACAACACCGCAAACAGTGCGTTTTAGCGACGTTCTGTGGCATTAGCCACAGGTTTGTCTCGCCTTAAAACATTCAATCTCGTTTTGAAAGTTACAGAAATTGGTTTGTTATTGTCAAATATCAGGAACAAACCAACTATGGTTACCATAACGATGTTAAAGGCGCCTAGTAGGATTTCCCCCATTTGTAGTCCAGTCTAGAGACTCGTGGTGGGACTTTGTATGACACGAGCAGCTGTTTACACGTTACCACGTTTCTACACCGACAGAGATCAGCGTCGATTGTAATGTAGTACAGAATACGCTTACAAAAGAAGGTGTCTTACCACATGTAGCGTATAACGTTTGTACATGTAACATGGCAAGACTTAGTCTGTCTTTGGATATGTATCATGCTAAAACAATGTATTTTGTAAATGTACCCTGGTTTTGTTTAAACGGAACCCTGGAGTATAAAATACTATGTAAATACTATACAAATCCTACACACACACACACACACATATATATATATATATATACTATGGTACATATATATATGGTATTAATTTAGTATGGTGCCATGAAACATGTTTAAAAATGACTATCATGCTATAGCATTAATAACTAACGACATATACTAACTAGCAAATATTATAATGTACGACTATGTAATGTACATCATACGAGGGTCTTACCCGCCAGTTTATCATGACTGTTTCTTCTGTGTAATGAATACAAACACTCTGCGACACGTTGAACTGAGCTGAAGGGTTTTTCTATTTAAAAACCTCTCGGGCAGTACAGAGACCCCCGGAGGCGTGGCGTAGAAAACAAAACAGTGGAAAGTTGATCAGTGGGAACATAGTTATTTTAAAAGTTAAAATCATATTGTAAACTGTTATTTTATTTTTTCAATGTATCGTGATTCAGTTTGTTTTAATTAGTGCCGGTTACAGTCACGTTATAGTCAGTCAACAATTTATTTACGTATAAAAACATGGTAGGGTAATTTGTTGAACAAATATACAACAAACAGTAAACGGAAATCAAACAAATAAACAAGCAAATTAATTCAATGCTTTGTTTAAAGAGATGCTGACGCGGCACGCGGAGGATGTTTTCATGTGGTACCTGATACTTTTAATTGCGCTTTTAAGAAAGAACCAATCACAGTTGTTTGTGATTTACCGTATTATGATTTGTAAAACGCATTTTTATAGATTTCTTTGGGTGTGTTTCTGTAAGGTACCAATCAATTAAATTGAAAGTTGCAGTTAATTGTAGCGCTTAGTATACAAACATTTCCAAACACGATTAAAAGCGTTTTAAGATTTGAATGCCGCTCTATGGCTGATTGGGTTTCTGAGTCGCACAACGACTCTTAGAGGACAAAGTTGTGTGCGTCATCGGAACCGCGTCATCTGACACTCCACATCAGCGCATGTTGATGACGACAGAATACGTAGTCAATCAAGAGTTTTTTCCTTTAAAGGAACGATTCTAAATGTTAAACATACTTAACTTTTGTTAGTATATCTATGTATTTGTTTATAAATGTAGAGATGCAAGTTTAATATTAACGTTTCATGTTTCATAATATTATGGATGTGTTGGTGTTTTCAATGTGTGGAAAATATGCCTGTACAAATGTCTGGAAGTTTATTAAAGAATTGCAGAATGTCGCCCTGCAGGGGGCACTGTATTATTATATTATGAGGGTCGTATTTAGTTTATAATTAATATCGTTTTGGATATATATAAATGTATAAGAGAAAGAGTTTTTCTTAGGCCCTGTAATTGATCATTTTAATGTTCAATAAAACAATTGTCATGTAGTCTCTTAGTTCATGTGACTCCAACAGCATTTTGCTATTTGTATAATGATTATACAAATACATGTTGTTTAAAATAGTTTTAGACAGAGTTTCTATTGTTAGGCTCATGTTATGCACATATAGAGATGTAAGTTGTTATTCAGTAGCATGTGAGTTTGATGTTAAATGTTTATGGTATATGTAATTATACAGACACTACCGGAATTACCGGTTTCTGGTCAGAATTCTATTCTGTTTTAATCAATTTATTGATGTGACCTGTACAAAATACTTGTACTAAACAAAATGCTGTAAATGCTGGAGTCATTTTAGAGGTGATGCAAAATATTATTTAAATAAAAGATTACAAAGACGAAACATTTTTTTACATTTACAATATGAGCAGGTAGATATTTGACCTGATCTGCTGAAAGTTTCTTTTAATTATCTTCTAATTTGTAATCAAACCTGTAACAGAAATATGAGCATTTGATCATCTGACAGCAACCAGCATCTGAAACATATGCTGTCACAGTCAGCAGCCTTGCTGCTCATCACAGCAGGGCTATCGACATCTAGTTCCAGTTTAAAGACAGATTTCTGTCAACCCACACGAATATTAATTTACATTTCAGATGTTCCAGATAGCCGAGGAGGTTTCAGATGCGTTCAGATGATTATTGATGCCTGAAGCGCTGAGCAGCGCTAGTCATAAAGAGGAACATTAATGAACGTCAGTGGGAGTGAATGTAGGAGGCAGAGATCATCAGCCCATCTGAGCAAACACAGAGAGAGGTAAGACAAGTGCGCGATGTCTTGTGATCTTGATTGGCTGACCTCTCTCGCACCCTCCAATCCGCAGGCCCCCTCTCGAAACAGGCAGGCAAATGCTCGGCATGCTGGGTAAAATAACACTGGATTCCGGGAAACTGGGGCCTTTTTTGAATCTTTGCAAAACAACATCTGCGGGTTTGTGCAGCTGAGATGTTTTTGTTTTTGTGAGGGTGGGCGACGGGACATCTGATAGATTCTTACCCAGTGAAGTTCTCGTGTCAAATGGAACATGCTAGTCACTCAAAAGCGCTTCTTCAACACCTGACACGATTCCTTCCTTACAGTTTTTAAGGCACCAAAAGACAAAAGTAAATAAAAAAGGTGTTTATAAAGGGTTCCTCACAATAGAAGACCCAGCTAACAGAACGTTCAGAACGTTTTTTATTACTTAATGGAAACATTCTTACAACCTAAAATGGTTCGCTGGGGAACCATTTTAGGTTCTCCACAGAACCTTTCAGGAAAATGATCTCAAAAGCACCATTTTTTACCTTTTAATAGTCTTTTGAGCAACTGAAAGGTTCTGTGTTCTGTCTTGTTAAAGGCTCTTTACGGAACCATACAGCCTGACTTAGAACCCTTTAGGAACGTTTATGTTTAAATGAAAGTGTGTGCCGCAGCACGAAGATACCTCAAATTCTCAGTCACTCGCTGTGGTTTGGAGATACAGAGTTTGATGTAGGCCGTGATGCAGGATCTCACATGTTGGTGTATGTAAATGTGTGTGACTGTGATCGATAAGCAGGACCTTCCCACCTTCATGAGCATGATCAAAGCAGAGGCTGCCCTGCGTCAGGATGCATGTGCTGTATGTAGGCTGCAGTAATGGGAATAAGGCTCTTTAGTACTTTACATAATGTATCATGATTTTAGGCTGTAGAGCTTTCAGCTGAGGATTGAGAAAATAAGGTGCTCCAACATCTCGTATGATCCCTTTGAAGTGAGCTTAGCGCTTGTTTATGTGGTCCAAAATTCTGATGTATCCTGTGTTTCCACTGTGTCACTTACAGACCCATACCTAGCTAACAGGAAACGTTCTCAGAACGTTTGCTAATGCGTTGCGGTTACATCAGAGAAAATCATTATCCACTTTTTATTCAACAATAATCCGAGAGATAAGCAGTGTTTTTCAAAGAGAAAGATCTGCTGTATACACACATTTGACACTACAGGAAATATGAAGAAGCATATCAAGCTCAAAACAAGACGCACTACTTTTCACAACTGCTATTCATCATTTAAGTGAGAAATCTCCATCTCTGAGCATGTAGAGACTTTTAGAGACATAAAAATGTTTTTGGCTGGAAGTGCAAATTGTACTCTATAGCTCTTAGTCTAAGTGCTTGTATTTCATTGCCAGACACTTTTGGAGGTTGTTGATTCTTGGCAAATCTCAGCACAGCTTTGAGATCCTTTCTTTAGAGAAGACACAAGTGTGATGACTGAGAAGAATTACCTGAAGCATGCAGGAACAATGTCTTAGTTTATTCCTCATTGCTATCTATAAGAAACAAATGAGATAATAAAGAGATTTCTTTTGTGATTTTTGTTTACTTTGCTCTTATTAATAGAAAACGTTCCAAGCGCAAACACAGTATATTTGATTCTGTGAGGGCGTTTCTTTCAGAGTGTGTCAGTAAGAAAACACATTCGATTCAGTGGTTTATTGACTGAATATGCAAATGTGGTTGTAACGCACATGGTTGGATGAGATGCTCTGATCCCTCATGACTCTGTAGTGTTTGTGGGGCATGTTCTGATCTGCACCTTGGCTCTGCTGGAAGGAACCGTTTGAGTCCCGGAATTTCACTGAACCAAAATGGGTCATAACGCTCTGCACATTAACCAATCCTGCAGAACTAGACATGCTAACGTATGCGCACAGATAGTTATAATATAACTATCTAGATAGTTATAATCCACAGTTACAGCTGAACTTACAAACACAGAAATAAACACAAGACTCGGGCAATGTCCGCTTACAGGTGTTATTTAAAAACAAGGGTGTTAATGAGAGAAAAAATGTTCAGTCTTTAAATTCAGTTAAAAAGAAGTTGAACAAAAAATAAATTCCTGACCTACTTTAAGTAGACTAACCCACCACCTCACTTCACCCAAACACCACATTTGAAGTCGACTGTAACCTCTTATTCATAGAATTCATTTTTAAATATTAAGTCCTGTCCTACATTGTTTATTCGTTTCCCAGCGAACAATTTCCCCAGAATGTTCTGTGAATGTTCTTTAAATGTTTTATGTTCGTATAAAAAAACTTCAGGAACACTCTGTGTATGTTATTTTAGGTTATCTCTTGCAAGGTTCTGGGAATGTTATGGTTGGAAAAATTCAACCTAAAAAGAATGTTTATAGAACGCTATTGTTTGAGTCTCAAAAATGACCAAATACTAACATTGGGGGAACGTTTGGTGTTTCGTTTGAAAATACTTCACATGAGGGAAATAAAATGGGTTTACGAAACAATGTAATCTTATTGACTTGAAATTATATTGTAATTGTAGAATTATGAGTTCTTAATGATCATGTTTTAATGCCATCATGCTCCTTGGATCCACGTAGAGATTATAATGTTGAATTTACACTGCGCTCGCTCACTTCAGCCAGCCTCCACTGTAATATAACAATGTACAAACCACAGTGTGTGCAGCTCGCTTCTGTCAGTATCTCTCCCCTCTCCAGACATCTCCAGCCTCAAGTGCATCTCACCCGTTTGGTTTTAACGAGCAGCCTGAGCTCTCGAACACATCCAGAGTTCATCTCTATCTCCATTCACACGAGTGTACTGTAGCAGAGGAGAGACATTGATTGAACTCGAGAGCTCCCGCAGGTCACATACAGAACAGATGCAAACACGAACTCAGGTGATCTATGACTCGCGGAGGTTTCGTGATTTCTGTACAATCATAATGAGGGCATGTAATATCCTGTGAGGCTCGCTGTGTATAGATAAAGTACCGCTATAAATTACACTTCACATTTCTTTAGGAAAAGCATGTTGTGGTTGGCTGGATGTTACCATGCAGTTGCTATGGTGTTCTAGGTGGTTGCAAGGGAAATCCTAGGCAGTTGCTAGGGTGTTACGGTTGTTTGCCTTTGAGATCCTGACTAACAGGGAACGTTCTCAGAACAATGTTCTCTAAAAGTTATCTCAAAGTTATCAGAATGCTCTTGCAGTAAATGTTACTACAACGTTTTTACCATTATATATCATATATCAAAAACGTTGTTCCTAAGTTAGTGAAACGTTTTAAAAGGTACAGAATTGAAACTTGTTTAATAACTTTCTTATAACCAAGCAATAATGCAAATACAATGTCCAAAAATATTGATGAATTGTTTTAAAAAATAACATTGAGATGTGGTTGCTAAGGTGTCCTGATTCTAATTTAGTTGTTAACTTGTTGCTATGAGGTTTCTAGGGTGTTCTGAGGGACACGACAACCTTTAATTAAAGGTTTTCAAATATCCCTCATGCTAGGAATGAGTTTTCGTAATGATGTTTTTCTTAGCAAACACCACTAATAAACTTAGCGAACAGACAGACTCATATGATCACCTGTCTTTGATTGTTTTTGATTCTAGCTAGTTTTTATTTCTTTAACCTCTCTGGAACCATTACATCTGTTGTGCTGATTTTAAACTGCTGTGTGTTAATGTTTAGCAGCATTTGAATGATTAAAGACTCAGTTAATACAATCCTGGATTTTGGAGTGGATGTTAATCAGAGTTGTGACATGCATATCATCTGATTGGTGGGTGAGTTTTATATACGTTGGCATGTAGTTAACAGATGTTCAGATAAGGTGTGTGACGCAGTGGCTTTCGACATCAGAGCACATAATCCAGGGCCATAAGCGTTACATAATCCGACGTCATGCATGATGTTCATTATCAGTGCTGTCAGTTCCTCTATATGTCAAGAATAGCGTGCTAGCATACTGCGTTATTTCAGCGGTAAAGGCAACAGAATACTGTGCGCCGTACATGAACTTCCTGTTTGCATTATATAACCCAGCTAACAACTTTAGGTTATGAGAACATTTCCCTAACGTTTCCATTAGTATCAGAAAAATTAAAGATGTTGTTTTGAAAGTTCCAGGACCCTTCAAAACGTCCAGTTTTTTAGATTTATTATAAGAACAATATTTAAACGTTTTTATTCTGTAACATTTCTAAAATGTTCCACTAACAATTGAGGAAAATCGAACAACTGAACTTGAACGTGAAGTTTTTGGTATATATAAAATTAACGTTATTCTACAATTCTACTAACGTTACTGCAAGAACATTCAGTAACAAGGTGTGAAAGAATAACTGCTGTGTTATTAGCCACTGTCTCTCCATTATTCTTCCTAATCGGTCCACATGGGTACATCAGACACAGAGGGTCACAGACCCTCATGTCGGTATCTTTAAATCATCTTGACCCCATTAGAGCACAACAAGAACTGTTGTCATATTTAAAGGCAGGGTAGGCAATTTCTTGCAGAAACATCTTTTGTTATGCTGGTTAAAAGTCTCTTCACATCCTGATAACGATCGCTAAGTGCTCTAAATAAAGTTTTATTGAGATGAATCTTCTGTGGAAGGCGCAGGGCCATAAAATGTTCGTCCAATTATTGCATTTGGTCTAGTTGTACCTGACTGTCAAATTACATATGTATTCATGTGTTGAGGGAGGCGTGGCTTTGGAGAGCGCCCTGAGGGAGGGCGGGGTTATATGCTTTCAAAGCTAGCTTGCTATTGCTAGTCTTTCTGAAATTGTCTACCCTACCTTTAAGAAACACATCCTTATATATGGAACAGATTATGATGCTGAAAGAGGATTTCTCTGGTGCTTTGCAGATTACTTTATGATGGTAAAGGTTAGGATTTCAATACATTATTCAGAACAAGGTCTATTCTAGAAAACAGCAGAATAGCACGAGGTGGCTGTTAACAAAGAGATTTTGTTTTTTTTGGTTTTGAAGCCACTTTCATTTTTTATTTGAAATGACAGTGACACAAAGCAGAATAGAACCACGATAAGCCAAACATAAACCACAGCAGCGCCTTTTTATAGATCCTCTAAAGGATGAGCTGACAGAAGCCGCGGGTCAGAAGGTCCTTCAGCTAACAGAGCTCCCACAGATGCTAAATGACTTTAGGGACGTGACGTGATATTTACTTCCTTTATATTAATATATATATTAAATCCTTTATATTTATACACTGAGTCTCAGGAGAGGCCCATTAAATCGTAATTACAAAGACTTTACATGCATGCTGGATATGTGTGTGTGTGTGTGTGTGTGTGTGTGTGTGTGTGCATGAGAGAGAGACAGTAGAAGAGAGAGAGAGAGAGAGAGAGAGAGGAGTGAACAAGTAAGGAATAAGTGTGCTTGTGTTTGTCAGAATCATTTTGCTGATATAGAATAAAACAAGCTGAAAGAGAGATGATATGCTTTAATGTGCTTCTTCAAATTATAAATTCAATGTCTTTCACTCCTTGTTATGCTTTAATACATTTAGGTCAGTATGAAGCAGCGTCACAACCTATTTTACTTCCAAAAGGTCAAATATTTCAGAGTTAAACTGAATATTCTAATGAAAAAGTGTGTGTGTGTGTGCGTGTGTTTACGTAAGTGTGTGTGGGTCTGTATGACAAGAAGTGGGAGGGTTTAAAAAATAAGGTCAAATGTTTTGTTTTTCTTCAGAATAAAGTACATCAATAAATTGTTGACTATTGAGTTACTGTTTAATTGTGAAGTATTTTGTTTTCCAGTTTACTTTATGAAACATTTTGCCAGGCAGGACATTTAAAAAGCGAGTAGGCGATCTTTTACAGAAACGTTTTTTGTTATACTGGCTGAAAGTCTCTTCACATCCCGTTAGCAAAAACTAAGTTAAGCAGTCTCAGTATATTCATTTATATATCTTCTGTGGAAGACGCAGGACCATAAAGTGTTCTGTCAATTATTGCATTCCGTCAAACTATGTATTAGCATTCCTACACACACTATTGGAGGAGGTGTGGCTTTAGAGAGTGTTCTGAACAGTGGGCGGGATCTTATGTTGTCAAAATTAGGGTGCTATTAATAGCATCTCCTGAATTGCCTACGCTACCTGTAACCAGTGTAACCTTCTTCATTGTATACACTGTATAAAAGTGTTTGTCAGGTGAACATGTATCTCACACACAGATGGTTGATACACATGTTTGTATTATGTAACGCCGTTGAGACATAACACAGAGATTATGTTTATCCAGTGTAATTCTGAAATAAAAGCACTCTGCGTGTAGCTGAGTGAATCTCATTAAAACATCTGGGTCATATTTTCCCCTCAATATACTTTTTTGCAAATATATCAAACGAAGCATGTTTTTCCTCAAAGTGTCATTACCGAAATGCATCCGCGCGTTTATTTTAACATCTTCACGATGATGAACAGATTATTTTTGATTTCAGGGTAAAATATATGACTCATATAAGTTTTTGGATTTCTTTATTCGTCATCTTTCTGATTCAAATGTCAGAACATTAAGTGAGACAGTCTGTTAAATTATGAAGACGCTGTTGTAAACTGACAGAATAAACAGTAATTAATTCTAATGTCTCTATTTGTGTGACACAGATACAGTAACTCATGCAGTTAAGCTTGAGTATGTCTGATGAAAACGGACACAGACTTTCCTGTTGGGATTTTGTGTATTTAAAATCCTTTCACATTTCACATCGTCCATCAGTGAATATATGTGTTTCACAGCACCCACTCAGCTAATGGGTAACGTTCTCAGAACACTGACTAACATTCTCTAAAAGCTCTCTAAAAGTTTTTCTCAAAGTTGCCAAACATTCCTGCAGTAACGTTAATATAACTTTCTTTAACATTTTATATATCACATATCATAAACTTTTTTAAAAAGTTTTAAAAAAAGTTAAAAAAAGGTTTAAAAGTTATGAGAACTTTCTGCGCAAGAGTCATCAATATTTTGTGTCACTCCATTCTGAAAGAGTGACTTTAAAGGTGTAAATTGCTTAATTTTGTGAAAGGTACAGTATCTTACAGACCAGTGGTTTCTACTTCAAACCATTATCTTGTTTGCAGACTTCTGTAAGAACCTCCAAAATGTGTACTGTTGGTTGTCACCCATATATATCTCAAAGCTAACAAACTTAAAAACAAACAGTTGTGATTTCAAACAGGTGTTTAAGGTGAAGAAAAGTGTTTGATTATAGAATGTCTGTTGTTGTTCACTGGGGTATTTCATGTTGTCTTTACAGATATAAATATGTGCTGATAGCAGCTGTAGGACAGCTGCTCTGAACACTGAGTGTGTTCCCAGGAGAGGAGGTGAAATGAACACACGGAGGAAGAAACAGATCCAACCACGAGACCAGGACCAACATGTCTATTTAAAGAAGTAAGAGCGGATAGTAGCCTTCACAAATCAACCATAATTAATACGAACAAACCACCTATTAAAAAATGATCGCTTAAAATGGGGCTTGTTGAGAGGAAGTGTGGTTACTATGTGCTTACTACTAAAATTATTTAAAAACAAGAAAGGCAAAGTGAGCAATCATATGGCAATGTGATTGGAACACCCTAGTGACAGCATAGCATCTCCCTAGCAACCACCCAAAACATTGTAGCAACTGCATAGTATCACCCTAGTAACTACATAGCAACTCTCTAGGAACCACTCAGAACACGTCATTAACTGCATAGCAACACCTTGGCAACCACCCCTAACACCCACCAATGTGTCAGTATGTTTTGCGTGGACATTCTTAAATCTGGTTTCTTCACATTAGTCCACAGCATTTCTCACAAGAACAACGAAGCTAAAGTTGCTCTATTAAACTCGTTCGCTTGGTAAATATATTTGCTTTTTTTTTAATTTGTGTGTAAGTGCTGAAATCAAACAGCAAAGCCTCAGGGAACGTCCGCGTTCATGTAAACCATACAACGCCATAATCGTTAACGCCGCGTCAAACGTTACGAGAGGTTCACGAGCGCGCGTTTTCCGCACGAACGGAAACGGCGTTCACGCGGGTCTAATCGATTAACATTGATACGTTTGGACGGCGGCGTGCGCGGTGGAAAAGTTGAGTTTAAACGTATTTCACGGCGATATGCGATCGCTTTCTCCTCCACTGCCCTTTACAGCCGCGACGCCCTGCCAGAAAACAACGCTGTGATTTCCCCCCTCTGCGTCGCCATGTAATTGAAAAGATATGCGAGGCGCGCGGACGGCGAGCGATAATCTTTAAAGCTCGCTCTCTGGCATGCACACTGGTTGCCTAGCAACAGCAGGTGGTCAGGGGTGTTTGCTGGAAAGGGGGCAGTCGTGTGCTCGGCTGTGGAGCTGAATGTAGGCTGATCTCCACGGCTCTCCGCTCGACCTCTTGGACCAATCAAATCCTCCCCTGGACATTTGCGATCACAGTCATGATGCAGAATATTGAATTGGAAAACCAAACCACTCATTGTTTCCATTAAACTGTAGGAAGGCTGTGAGAAGGTTGTGTGAACGTTCCTGTAATGTTTCCATTACGTAACCAAAGTGATGCGCATGTTATTTTAAATGTCCTAGGAACATTAAAATTATCCGGTTTTTAAACATTGTATTAAGGTTATTGCCTGGTTATAAGATTGTGAATCAAACCTTTTTCATAATTTTGTAACGTTTTAGAAGTTCCACTAACAACTTAATAATAACGTTTTAATATATATGACATATAACATTAAATAACATTCTACTAACATTAAGGCAATAATGTTTGATAACATTGAGGGAACTTTTACAGAACATAAGCTCATAATAACATGTTAGCTGGGTGGAGATATTTGTTCTTATACTTTTCCCATATTTTTCTTCTGGGAAAAAGATCCCAATATCCCAAAAAGATCCCATAATTCTCCTCTAGAGCTTCAGAGTTACTCTTACTGTTTGTCCACAATTAACTGCTCTGTGTCTCTTTTATTACTCCAAATACATTTTAGAAGAAACATCTGAGATTTAATGAAGAATTTTTATTAAGTCATGAAAACTTCTGTCAAAGTGTCACATATGTTCAGACTAAATCACAACAATATCCTCAAAATTCATCAATTACAAATGCAGTTTTGATAATGCTTATGTTGTATAATGGTACATATTATCTACTCTGTATATGTTTATTGTTTATAATAACACAAATATATCATACTTTTATATATATATATGTGTGTGTGTGTGTGTATATATATATGTATATATATAAAGCACTTGTATATATGTGTGTGTGTGTATATATATACACACATATATACAGTCTGATTCTCTTTCTCATCTCTACTCGTCTTTATTCCCTCTATTTTTCAATCACTCATCCTCCTCTTTCACATTCATTTATGTCTATTTTAAGGTCTCATATCTCCTCCATCTGCAGGACGAAGTGAGGACGAGGATTTTTGTCTTAATCTGTATTACTGCACATACGCTTCTGTGATGATGCGGGTGGGGTGAGCTGTGAGACCAGAGGACTGTCTGTTCATCATATCTACATGATATTAGAAGTATTAACATGCCAGCACATCCCCGACAGCAGAACCATAATCCACGATTACAAGAATGGGGATTATCAGTGAACGGAACATCCCAGATAACAATTTTGGGTTGAAAAACGTTCCCCTAACATTTCCATTAAGTTACAAAAACGTTAAAAAAATTTATTTGGAAAGCTATACGAGCATTCAAAACGTACGTGTTAAAACGTTGTATGAATGTTATTGCTTGTTATAAGAACATTATTCAAACATTTTTGCATTCTGTCACGTTTTTAAAATGTTCCACTAACCGCTTAACAGTAATATTTTTGGTATACATGCTGTAACGTTAATAAAAACATTCTACTAACATTACCGCAAAAACCTTTTTGATAACGTTGAGGGAACTTTACAGAACGTTTGCCAATGTCCTTCAGAAAGTGTCTCCTATGACATTTTTCCATGCTACAAAGACATGGTAATAAGACAGAGGTGAGTAAGAGCTCTGGAATGTGTCATGGATTAACTTCTAACAGCTAGCGCTAATACGCTAGCTGGTCTTTCCGTAACTTAACCACACTGCTCGGAAATGACATTGTGCAAACAGCTCACCCTTCTGTCAAATCACAGCACTCTGCTGACCACAGATCCTAGTCGACAATGTTAGGTTGTAAGAACGTTTCCCTAACAGTTCCATTAAGTAAGAAAAAGGTTAAAAATGTTATTGAAGAAACATTCAAGAACATTTAAAAGTCTATTACAATGTTGGCTTGGTTATAAAAGCATTACTCATACCTTTTTTTAATTCGGTGACATTTTCAAAACGTTCCACTATCAACTTAATGAGTTAGTTACAAAACATACCACGAATGTTCCCAGGCAACGTTCTCAAAATGTTCCCAGTTAGCTGGGATAAGGACACGCGAGTTAGTTGGGAATATGAATGCGATGGGAGCAGTGAAGTGCATAAACAAAAGCCTCATTTAGAGTCAGTGTGTGGGGAACAGAGAAATGACCTCCACAAGGACGGCCAGATCAGGAGCGGAGAGCCAAGGACAGTGGGTGTGCCAGTGTGTGAATTCTGGGACCTCCTCTTGACTGTCTATGCTAAACTTTTCCACTTCTGACAGTGTCCCGAACTCCGTGTTCCTCCCTCTGTACCGCGGGATGTTTTCAGCTCACAGCGGCTTAAAGCAGCACGCTGGTGCCACATACATGCTGTACTGAGATTGAATGTTTATGATGTTAGTGTCCGTGTAGATTGTTTTTGTTCGGGTGTTGTTGGTGATACATGCAATATGATATCGATGGATATAAATGAGACGATGAGTTATTCAAGTACACAATATCTCAGCATATCTCAGCATTAATTAGGAAGAAATGCTCAAGGTCATATTGACATTTTGGTAACCTGGTAAATATGAACACGGTTTGAGACGTTGTGGAGATCTTCTCTGATGGTGTGCAGGAGACGTGTGTGAATTTGCTGGAGTTTATTTCTCAAACATCAATAATAACACACTGGTGTCAAGTCTACACAAGTTGCAGGATATCTTTGGTTTGCTACCGAGCGCAGAAGCTTTAATTTGTGCGGGTTTATTTGTTTATCAAAAGCAAAATGACTTTGCTTTGCCTTGGCATGTTGGAAGCTAATATGATGTCAGAGGCCTGTGGACACTGTAGAAACACACACGGATAGGGCGCATGCCTTTCCCCCTTCCCAGCTAACCGGGAATGTTCTCAGGACATTAGTTAATGTTCTCTAAACGTTCTCTCAAAGTTATCAAAAATGCTGTTGCAGTAAAATTAGTAGAATGCATTTTTAACATTATATGTCATATATACTGTAAAAACATTATCGTTACTGGACGTTTTGAAAACATTACAGAATTGAAATGGTCTTAACATTCTTACAACCACGCAATAAATCTAAAATGAGATGTTTTGAACGTTCCTAGAACTTTCAAAATAAAATTTTCGATGTTTTTGTTAATGGAAACATTAAGGAGAAGTTCTTACAACCTAAAATTGTTCGCTGGGTTCCCTGTATTCACAGTTTCCTCTCAGGAGGGTCATTCAGTAACTTTGTGCCTGAGGCCCAACCTACAAAAATGCAAATTTCAGACACTGTTATACAACCTGCCGCATCCATGACTTTCCCCTAATCACACCTGATGCAGCTTTCCTGCGTCGGCTGCATTCTGCTGCGTGTGGTTTGACATGAGGAGAGATACAGTTAGCTACAGTTCTCTCAGAGCATAAACAAAAATATTTTAAAGCACATATATTTTCCTTAAAGTCAAGGAATGGTGGTTTACCTTTATTCCAATTGCAAATCTGCCACGTTAATTGACCGCCGGACTTTGTTTGTGCGGCTGTTTTTGTGGAAACAAACGAGTAGTTTGTGAAACATGAATGGCTGCTCGAGTGAAATAAATACATTTTGTGTGTCTTATGAAGTGGTCAGACTTTTATTGCTGTTATTTTAAGAGATGCTCTGGTCTCGAGTAGCTGATTTAAAATGGTTCTCAACTCTGTCAGCTCTCAGTTGTGTTTCATTTAGGCATCAAATTTGTCTCAGGAAAAATGGCCGTATGTACAAATGAGTTAAATATAAACAATTTTCCAATGTACACTCATGTACACCCTCATTTCATTTCAGACTTATGACTTTTTCTTCTGTACAGCAAAAGAAGATATTTTGAGAAATGTTTTGGTGGTTTTGTGTCCGTACAATGGACGTCAATGGGTGCCACTGTTACCCACATACTTCAAAATATCTTGCTTTGTGTTCCTCAGACGCAAAATAGATCCTACAGGTTTGAAATGACACGAGGATGAATAAATAATAAACTTTTCATTTTTTGGGTGAGCTATGAGTGTGGAGCTTGAAAATTAATGTAGATTATATAACTAAAATAATTTGCTTTTGGATTCATTTGATGAAAAATGTTTAATACGTTTAACAGTCGCGACTTTTGATTGCAAACGTTCAAATATACGCAGTGTTTGTGACATTGTCGAGATCTCTTTTAAAGCTCTTGAGTAGACATAAGACTTCTGAGAAGCTTCAGAAAAACAATGAGACATTAAGGAAATCTGTGATAGTTCTTAGGAAAATATTATTTCAACGTTTACTGTTGCCATGGTGCTATAACCTTTCAACACTAATTCATTTCAGGGCTGAAAAAATGTGTCTAATTTTGGCAGTAAACTTTGAGGAGCCCGTATGAAGGAAAGAAGGTTTGTTTCACTATGGTTTCAGTGGAGTGATTTCTCGTGATCCGTTGTGAACTGTGTGTTTGTTGTGTCTGTTGGTCAGCCTGTGCCATCGTGCGACCTGCACTTATCTGTGCTGTCACCGTCTGTTGTCTGTTTATACATTTGCGTTTCGTCTTTCCTGCTTCTGCTTTCATACTGTTTACAGGAAAGCAAAGATGTCTGGAGGGCACAACTGTTCACGGCTCTCAAACAGAGTCATTTTGTCAGTTACACCCAAACCCAACTAACAGGGAACGTTCTCACAACATTGGCTAATATTTTTTAAAGTAAACACAGTTTATGTTAATCTCATAAATCAAAAGTCTATTTCTTATGTTGTTTGTGGAACGTTTTATAAACATTACGGAATGAAAAAAATGAATATTAAATGTTTTAACCTTCTAAAACCTAAAATTTAACCTAAAATTGTTAGCTGGGTAGCCAGTTCAGACATTAAGATATTTAAAGCTAAAACAAAGAAATCATTTAGAACCGGTAGCAGATTATGCTATTTCTGTCCTTTGCAAAACACATTTTGTGTGGACGTCAGATGGCTTGTTTATACCTTAATGATTTGTTGTCCCAGAACAAAATCCCTTTCAGGTGTGTTTGGTATTTTTCTCAGCTGAGGGCCAATATTATGAAGCTGGCTCCACAGAAATGTCTCTGTCAAAGTGCGTAAAGTCTCTGGGCTGTGGTGGATATCACAAATATGTGAGGAGAACGCAAAAGTCAACTCCGCTCTCAAGAAAAAGAACATCTTATGAAGAATGATGCACACACACCCTCGCAAAAGAGAATCAGATTGTTGTAGGCATGATCTTATATGACCAGCACATTATTCTTGGGTGCCCTCACATTACTAAGCCCTTATTCAACCTGACAGCTGGCCAGAGGCTCTTAGTGTGAAGCTCTGCTCATGAAAGAGTCATGCTGTGATGCAGCGAACAGGGAACGCTCTCAGAACGTTCCCTCAAAGTTACCCTAAAATAGTTCTTGCAGCAGCATTAGTAGAACATTTATACATCATATATCAGAAATGTTATTCCTATGAAGTATGAATAGCTTAAAGAACGTTCAAAAAACATTACTTAATGGAATCGCTGTGATGTTACCACAACCTAAAAATTGTTAGTAGACAGTAGTGGCAACACTGAACTTGCTAAAGTTGGTCCATAATCTTCTCTGTGTTTCTCACAGGTGTTCCTGCCCTTGCTTCTCCACCCATGTGTGGTGGTGCATCTTCATCTGCAGGTAAGTGATGTTTAGAAGTTATACGAGCGATTTCAAGGCTGCAATTATCCATAAACGTTTAGCGTGAATCGCTAACAAAGCTAAAATGCCTGTGCCTGACTTTAAAAGTGGCTCGTCCTTTGAAAACATTTACAGTGTTTCACAATGATTTCAGCAGAGTAATTTCTAGTATAAAATACTGTTTGTTGTGTCAACGTGTTGCTTTTAGCGTCACGCCAAATCTTAACTTTCACTGTCCGTTCTGTGTTTGTACATTTGTGTAACTCTTTTATCTTTCTGCTTTCTTGCTGTTTACACGAAACAAAAGACATCCTGAGGGCACAACCGTTCACGGTTCAAGAGCGAAGCCGTAATGAAGCAGCTGAAGTTTAAACATTAAGACTTTTAATTACAGAAAGAAGGAATAATTAAAATATTACCCAGCTAACGATTCCCTAATGTTTCCATTAGTAACAAAAATGTTAAAAATGTTTTACTAAAAGTTCAATGACCGGTGACTTGTGTGTTTTAAAATGTTCCACTAAAGAAGAGAACATTGGTCAACGTTCTGGGAACGTTCCCTGTTAGCTGGTAACTTAACAGGGAACCTGATTAACATAAAAATAAAAAGCTATTAATTTCTGTTTTACCCTAAAGCTTACACTCATATTTTATAACTCTAAAGCTTACACGCATATTTCATAACTCTTAATCTTGTTTTTTATTTTTATTCATTTATAAATCCATAGTGATCTACACAGCTCTAAGTGGAAGGTCGGTTTGATTTGTTGTATTATATTTTCCACCAATGACAAAACTAGCATTAATCTTTCTTTTTGCAGGTAGATTTTATTTTCTCTGTAATGATTTGTTGTTTTTGTGCTCAGTGATGATGTCGTTGTGGCTGCTGATGTCTTTCACTCCTGTACCGAGTTCTCTGAGGAAAGATCGTTGTGTTTGTGTGCGTAGCACAACATGTCTCGAAACGAGTATCTATTTTTTGCTGTAGATGACTGTATAATGAGAGCATGAGGAGGGCTGAGAAACAGAACAGATGATTGTAGGTGTCTTCCATTCGGAAAAGGCGAGTGGAAAATTCTGTTCGGGGACAAAGTGGGCGGGGGGGGGGACGTCTAGTAACCTGAACCCTGGAGACAAAAATCTTTGAACAGTGGCTCAGTTAGGTAAAGCCTCTCTCTCTCTCTCTCTCTCTCTCATTCTGTCTGGCTCTGTCTCTCTGGGGCTCTGAGAGGAAACAATGGTCTCTCACATGCAGCCTCGCACACACAATAGTTCTTATGTGAGTGAGCTGCTGATCTATCTGATTTGCTTCTCTGGAGACATAGCCCGGTGAGAGGCTTGCATGTGCTGAGATTCCTTTAGAGCTCTGTTCCCTGACCATTCCCCGTGGGGACACACACTGTGGGGGGAAGGTGCATTCGAAATGAGCGTTTTAATAAGATAGTTAACCCAAAAATGTCATAATCTGTCATCCTCATAACTCTGGCTAGTGTAAAGATACATGCCAAACCAATGCCGAAATGTGTCATTCTGTACAGATGCTACTGTGGTAAATGTAAAAAAAGAGAATGTTCTCAGAACGTTAGCTAATATTTTCTAAAATCTATTTCAAGGTTATCAAAAACATTTGTGCAGGAACGTTAATAGAATGTTTCTTTAACATTATATATCAAATATTTAAAGATGTTACAGAATTAAAACATTTTTTTGAATAGCATTCTATAACCGAGCAATAGCGCTTAAAACGCTTTTAACGCTTCTGTTACTAATGGAAACATTACTGAAACGTTCTTACGACCTAAAATTGTCAGCTGGTAGTAGTTTAGTAGTTTTACATTATTTACACACGAGCAATGAAGAATTGTACTGTAAATATGTGGATGAAGAACAACAGATCATATACAACAAACAACATCAGACCATCATTACCATCATTACCTTCAGACCTGGTTATATAACTCTGGATGTCCCCGTTTACTGTCAGTGTAAGGAAATAAACTGAATAGTCAGAGAATAGTCATTCATAGTTTTTAAAGATCCACCTTTTGTTTACCACAGAAGAATATCATACATCATTGAAATGACATGCGGGCGAGTAAATGACAGAATTTGTATTTCTGGGTGAACTTTCTCTTTAAGAGAGCCTCACACTGCTGGCAGGCCGGTGACTGCGAGAACACAGTGGAAATGACGTTCGTTCTCTCTTGTAAAATCAGTTTCTCATTGTTTTTGCTCGCAGGCGTTCTCACATGAGCAGTGTGAGACAGACACTGTCCTCTTTCACAGCTGTCATGATTATTATTCTGCTGTCTCCCTTTAGTGTGTCTGACATGTTCCCTGCACACTCACAGCTGCCCGGCCGAGCAGCTTTCCGCAGACACACCGCCGTTCTTATGGGCACACTGATGAGTAAACTAAATCTGACATCACAGGAGAGAGTCCATACAGTCCACAGAAAGAAACAGTGGACAGACAGGCATCTGGAGGTAGCATTAACAATCCCTCACAAATAGTGTGTTTCAGAATGTCTTGCAAAATGTGGACAGAAATATGTTTGTTAAAAATATTGCATTTTGTAATTATTCCTTTATTATATTTTCTTACATTTTGGCCATTTTGGGTACATTTTAAAATCAACGTATTTTTCAGCTGCAGACTTTTTTTCACATAGGTTTTTGTTTCTTGTAAAATTGTAAAAATTATAGCGCGAGCTAAACATTTGGTCTTCTTGGTACATATGTTAATATTTGATGGTTTAAGCAAGATTAAATTTAAACGGTTTAAAATATGTTCCAAATATTTCTCGTTTTTCCATACGGACCAAATATTTGTTGGGCGATAAATTAAATGGCATTACATTTTCTTCCTTCAGGCAAAAAAAAATCCCTCATCGGTTGCCATTTCACATCTGAGCCCCCCACTGTCACTGCACTGGAAATACAGTATGTGCCCAACCCCCCCACGCCCATCTTCCTCTGCGGACATACTCACAGCAAACACAGATTTAACACCATCCATTTGTCTTGAGAATAACCCCCTTATAAGACAGACCAATTATAGGTTCCTTCAGTGATAGATTTCACTGTTTCAGACTTCATTGTTAAATGTTACTTAGTGTGACTAAGTAACATAAACTAGTGTAACATTCAAAATGAAAAGGCCACCAAACAGTGGATATATTTCTTATGAAGGCACAAATTCCTTATTATTCTCTTGAATTCTGGGAAACCCAAATAAAACCATTCTGGGTGGTTTTATGTTAAGTCATGAACCGCCTACCGGAATGTTATCCCAGCTAACAGGGAACGTTTGTAGAACACTGGTTAATGTTCTCTGAAAGTTCTCTTAAAGTTATTACAAACTGCTCTTGCAGTAACGTTTGTGTGTTTTTTAATGTTTTTATCACATATCAAAAATGTTGTTTGTGGAATGATTCAGAAATTATGTTTAAATAACCGAGCAATGACATTAATACGTTAAAACATCTAAAAAAACGTTCCTAGAACATTTAAAATAAAAAAATATGTTTTTGTTACTTAATGGAAACGTTGGGGAAATGTTCTTAAACCTAAAACTGTTAGCTGGGATGTTACCATAGAGACCAGAAGGGTTTTTTTAAAAACAGGTTTGGTTACTGCTGGAAGTTAATAAGTGCCAGACTTTTATGAGGAAAAACAATATTAAAATTTAACCACCATAACCAACAAATCGATTTCTGCTTGAATTGGTTGCTAAAGTAAATGTTCCAGTTACACTGTCAGTGTGGCTGATTGTCACACTGTTAACATTCACACAACCCTGATTTCACCTTGAGTATCTCTACTGAAGCCCCGTTCTGTCAGAAGCACTGCGTCTTTTACAGGCACGCCCATGTCCCTCTGAGCTACAATACCAGCTGCTGTGCTGCTCTTCATTTACCATACAAATGGATGCAAACTCTGAGAGAAGCGATCAAGCTATTTTCGCTGATATATTGCCATATATTTGCATAGTGAAGTTAGGCTGCTGAGAAACGTGCACAAAACCTAATCCACTGTTGACTGGCAAAAGCTAGCAAACCGTTTACAAAACACAGACAAAGTATATATGGACACAGGCCTTGTGCTAATGCAGTTTACCAGCTAACAATTATAGGTTGTAAGAAGGTTTCCCTGACAAAACGTTAAAAACGTGTTTTTCTCGGAAGTTCTTGGAACATTCAACATGTCCAGTTTTTTTTGCTTGATTATAAGAATGTTATTCAAACATTTTTCAAGACACTTTTTAAAACATTTCTCTAACAACTTAAGAATAAACTTTTAGACATGTGATGTACAACATTAAAAATATTCTACTAACGTTACTGCAAAAATGTTTTTGATAACTTTTATGAGTGAACTTTGAGAGAACATTAGCCAACATTTTGGGAACATTTCCTGTTAGCTGGGCTGGTCTCTCAGATTTATTACTGGGTGTTGAATGCTGAAGTGTACAATTTAAACAGTCATTCATCACTTACCTTTGAAATAGAGAAGTGGCCAACAGTCATAAAAATAGGGTAATGTCTGATTATAAACAAAGAAATGTTTTATAAGAACAGACAAAAAAAACTCAGAGCTCAATATTGTGGACAAGTAAGTGCGTGGGGCGAAAATACAACAACATTGTAAATATTTTTTTAGTAGCTATCAAGCTATCGCATATAGGGATGTTAATAAGATAACAATTTAAAGGGGCCAGTACTTTTATCTGGGCTGAATGACCTATGAAGGTTAAATACATTTTAAGTTGACAGCAGCCAAACCCCTCCCAATTTTCTTAAAACCCCTCCTTGAAAAACAGGTGAGTTGGCAGGATATAAATGTGAACCTGGATTAGACACACAGGGACTTCTGTCTCAGAAGAGGAGAGACCAAGTAGGGACAAAGAATTCCAAACAACTCCAAAAGCTTCGGTTTTGGGGTTAGAATAAATCAGGAAAATGGGGCTTGGCGTGAGTGGAACATCGTTCCTAAACTTTCATCTTACAGTTTGCTAGACAACACATTTGCTGTTAAATGTTCCAATTTTGGAGTTTTTTTGCCTTTCACTTTACCTTTCAACGTTTGTTGGGGTACAGTAATACGTTTCTTGTATATGTTATGTATTGTAATTTGTATTTTAATTTCAACAGACGGGAAATGATAAATACAAATTGGCAGCGACTTCAGAGGATGGAGCCAAAGCGCCAAAAAAGGGGAAAAGAAAGCAGAAGGACATGGACGATCTAAAGAAAGAAGTTGATCTGGTGAGAAATTCAATGTAAATGTTTAGATTACACCTCACATTAAACTGTCTTCAAGCTCATATGTAATAAGGAACTTTGGTTTCAAACCTCTTATCTGTTTATCTTGTAGGATGACCACAAGTTAACACTGGATGAGCTTCACCGCAAGTACGGCACTGACCTGAACCGGGTGAGTAGAGCTTGAGTAAGGAAACATTTTAAAATGGATCTTATTTTGTTAGTTATAAACTACATGTAAGTCATAAACAATTTACAGTTATATACAATTTACAGTTATATACAGTTTTATAAAAGAGACCCAATCACAAAACGTTCCCAGCTAACAGGAAATGTTCTCAGAACGTTGGCTAACATTCACTCTCTAAGGTCTTTCAGTTATTAAAAAAGTACTTACAGTAACATTAGTAGACTGTTTGTTTATGTTATATAACATATATAATAAAAAAGTTATTCTTAAACGTTATGGAAAGTTTTATAAACATTACAGAATTAAAAAAAACGTTTGAATAACGTTCTTATAGCCATGCAATAACGTGGATGTTTTGAACATGTCCTGGAACTTTCAAAATACATTTTGTACGTATTTGTTATTTAATGGAAATGTTAGGGAAACGTTTTTACAGCCCAAAATTGTTAGCTGTGTTGAAATCTAACATTAAGCTCAAGATGCCATTCTTGTCTAATTGGCACCTTCAATACTAACCCAATAATTATATACACAAAGGCCGCATTCAGATGTTATTTAATGTTGTTTTGGACTTAAACCTTAACTAAAAACCCTTAAACTGTCCAAAAACAGTTTAAGTGGTGGATCTAAAAACCTTTATGTGCATGTAGAACCCCCCCCAAGTTAGTACCACCCTGTGCCCCGCCCCTTTTAACTCTACAGCCAGGCTCCCAGCTGCAGCAAGTATGAGAGAAGGCATGAGAAAGCTCACGCTGACCCCACCCTTACCCAAAACGCCCCCTGTGCACTATTCCAACTTTGCCCTAGTGCTACAAAGAGACCACGCCCCCTTTTATTTATAGAATGATTTTATTTAGTTCTAATTGAAGTCAATTCTGTCGAATTCAAAACATGACACTCCTCCGGGTCTAACAACACATCTACTATGCCTGTCCTCGCTCCGTCTATTTTTGGCAGGGCTTGTCTTCCTCCCGTGCAAGAGAGATCTTTGCTCGCGATGGGCCCAATGCTTTGACCCCACCTCCTACAACTCCAGAATGGGTGAAGTTCTGTAAACAGCTCTTTGGTGGGTTTTCAACTCTACTCTGGATTGGTGCAATTCTTTGTTTCCTGGCTTATGGAATCCAGGCTGCCTCAGAAGACGAACCAGCAAATGACAATGTATGAGAGCCAAAATGATCTTCTTTTGAATATTCAAGTCATAGTTCAGTATCACACTTGGACAAAAACATATTACCCCTAACTATAAACTTGTTTACATTTTTGTAGCTGTATCTGGGAATTGTGCTTGCTGGTGTTGTCATAATCACTGGATGCTTCTCATATTATCAAGAGGCCAAGAGCTCTAAGATCATGGAATCTTTCAAGAACCTTGTTCCTCAGGTACAGAAATGTGCAATTATTCTGTTAAAAATGTACCTATGACAAAGAACTAAGGATATTCACTGTTGTCTATTCTGGTAATGCAGCAAGCCTTGGTTATCCGTGATGGAGAGAAAAAGAGCATTAATGCTGAGGAGGTAGTTAGTGGTGATCTGGTGGAAGTCAAAGGTGGAGACAGAATTCCAGCTGACCTTCGCATCATCTCAGCACATGGATGCAAAGTAAGCCCTAAAACATATCTGAATAATTAAAATAATACACTCCCCCTATATTCCAGCGGTCAAGGTGATGTCAAGGTTTGAGGTTTGCCAAGTAAGATTTTTTTTGGATTAACATCTTGTTGGTTTCAAAAGAACATTTCTGTCAAACAAACATAGTCCTATGTTAACCAGCTTTACTTGAAAGACTGCAATAGTTTTTCATCTTAACAAGCACCAAGATGAAAAACTACCATCCAGCATAAACAAGCCTGGACCAAGATGAAAATTCATGCTTATTGTTTTAACAGGGCTTTATGGTAAAAGGCTCTTATAAAACCTAAAACTTCTTTTTAAATTTCCAGGTGGACAACTCTTCACTCACTGGTGAATCTGAGCCCCAGACTCGTACTCCTGACTTCTCCAATGAAAACCCTCTAGAGACAAGAAACATCGCGTTCTTCTCTACTAACTGTGTTGAAGGTACAACAGTTGAAGTATCTTTGAATTTTAAAATGACTAACAAAAGTTAATTGTTTAAAGTGTGATTGTCTTTATCAGGCACTGCCAGGGGTGTTGTCATCAACACTGGTGACCGCACTGTCATGGGTCGTATCGCCACTCTTGCCTCCAGTCTGGAAGTTGGACAGACACCAATTGCTAAAGAGATCGAGCACTTCATCCACATCATCACTGGTGTCGCTGTCTTCCTCGGTGTGACCTTCTTTATCCTCTCCCTGATTCTTGGTTATGGGTGGTTGGAAGCAGTCATTTTTCTTATTGGAATCATTGTTGCTAATGTACCAGAGGGTCTCCTTGCCACTGTAACTGTAAGTTTAGTTAAAGCACATTGTTTAATGTATTGAGTCTATAATGGCATATTTATGTTCACAAATCCTTTATTAATAGTGTGCCTAAACCATAAATGTCTACTCATGTAGGTGTGTCTAACTCTGACCGCCAAACGTATGGCAAAGAAGAATTGTCTGGTGAAGAATCTTGAAGCTGTGGAGACTCTTGGCTCAACCTCCACCATCTGCTCTGACAAGACCGGAACTTTAACCCAGAACCGAATGACCGTGGCTCACATGTGGTTTGACAACCAGATTCATGATGCAGATACTACAGAGAACCAGAGTGGAACCTCGTTTGACAGAAGCTCTCCTACTTGGGCATCCCTTGCCCGTGTTGCTGGCCTGTGCAACCGTGCTGTCTTCCTAGCTGATCAGAGCCATGTCCCAATCCTTAAGGTTTGGTTAAGCACTAACTACTCAATATTAAGTACTTAATCTTTAGAAACGTTAGGAAAACGTCTGTGTATTTTCATCTTAGTAACTTTTAGAGGTTCAGCATAAGTAGTAAAGTATTATTGAAAGTCAAGTAATCTCTTTTGCAGCGAGACACAGCTGGAGATGCCTCAGAGTCTGCTCTGTTGAAGTGTATTGAGCTTTGTTGTGGTTCAGTGAATGAAATGAGAGAGAAGTACATAAAGGTTGCTGAGATTCCCTTCAACTCCACCAACAAATACCAGGTATTATTATACAATTTATGTAATATTTGGAGATGAGTTGTAAGATTTGACTGGTCCTCCTAACAGCATCTAATCTGACGTGCTGTAGCTCTCAGTCCACAAGAATCCCAATTCCTCCGAATCCAAACATCTGCTCGTGATGAAAGGAGCCCCTGAGAGAATCTTGGATCGATGCTCCACGATTTTAATTCAAGGAAAAGAACAACGCTTGGATGACGAAATGAAAGACGCATTCCAAAATGCTTATGTAGAACTTGGAGGTCTTGGAGAAAGAGTTCTGGGTAAAGCCATGTTATGTTAATCACATGAAGTTCATATACATGTACATCTCATGACACTGCTGGAAAACAGACTAAAATAACTATACCACAACTTAGTCATTCTGTTCTTCTCACACAGGTTTCTGCCACTTTTGCCTCCCTGATGACCAGTTTCCTGAAGGTTTTGCTTTTGATACGGATGAAGTGAACTTTCCCACTGAGAATCTGTGCTTTGTTGGCCTTATGTCCATGATCGATCCACCTCGTGCTGCTGTACCAGATGCTGTGGGCAAGTGCAGGAGTGCTGGAATCAAGGTGTTGTTTCACCTTGATTCAAGATCCGCTTCTTAAATATAGCCTATTGCACCTATGTGTGAATGAATCAGATGATAAAGCACCTATGTCTTCTATCACAGGCTAGCATGGTTTCTTGTGACCACCTAATTACAGATAAGGCTATTACTGGGGATGTTAAATCCAGATGTTATTCTGGTATATTGAATATGTTGTACCTTTGTGGCAACATATTCTGTTTCGTTCACATTAGTGCCGTTCAAATTCATTTTATTAAATGATAATTCAGAATCGTCTGTTTCAGGTTATCATGGTTACTGGTGACCATCCAATTACTGCTAAAGCTATTGCTAAAGGTGTCGGCATTATCTCTGAAGGCAACGAGACTGTGGAAGATATTGCTGCTCGTTTGAATATCCCTGTTGGGGAGGTTAATCCAAGGTACACTGGTCATCTCAACCACTGACAACAAATCTGTTACCTGATCAAGGGTATATTAATTGGTAATAAGGGGAAATAGGAACTGAAATTGTGTACACATCTGCTAATACAAAGTATATCTCCAGAGATGCTAAAGCTTGTGTGGTCCATGGTGGAGAATTGAAGAATATGAGTGAAGAGGAGCTAGATGATATACTCAAACACCATACAGAAATCGTGTTTGCTAGAACTTCTCCACAACAAAAACTGATCATTGTAGAAGGTTGTCAACGACAGGTACCATCCAACAGTTATTATTTATTCAATTCTGCCCACACTAGAGGATTTTACCCAGCAGCTGGTTACATTTTCATTTTTTTTCTGTCTTTATCAGGGTGCCATCGTAGCTGTAACAGGAGATGGTGTGAATGACTCTCCTGCTCTGAAGAAGGCTGATATTGGGGTGGCTATGGGCATTGCTGGATCTGATGTATCCAAACAGGCTG